>CP080485.1:527500-547500 GCA_020844145.1 Sarcoptes scabiei
TTGAATGGATTAATCTAATAATGATAATAATAATAATAATAATAATAATAATAACAAAAATGTTAACTCCGACAATAATAGATCGGATTGAAATCGGATCGTAGAGAGACCACAAACCATCATGATGATGATGATGATGAAATCAAAACAATTTTCACTCCATTATTTCGTAATAGAGATCAACAAATCCACTTACAATCCATCGAAAAGCTAGCAAAGGTAATGGTGGTGACGATAGAGGCGACGGTGTGGTTGTATGATCTATATAAACGAAATATTTCGATAGATAGAGCGGATCAATCGAAAAAGAAAGAAGTGAGATGATGATCGAGATTCGATGGAATAATAGCATCAAATATATACTACTCTCGAACAATAGCCAATGAGATTGATATTAATGATGATGATGATGTTGATGATGACGATCGTGGTCTACACTCTCCCTCTCTCTCTCTCTCTCTCTCTCTCTCTCTCTGTCACAAAAAGGATCGTAAAGAATGTCAATTATTTCAACTCTATCCTGGAGTTCTGAAATCAAAAGAAGGGGGAGAAAGGGAGAGAGAGAAACTAAAGGATTTCACAAACGAAATGTTTTGCTTGCTAAGTTCATCGAATTGCTGACGACGCCGATGATGATGATGATGATACCGGAACGAGCTAAGCAACATAATCCTCATCTTCATTCTCATCTACATCAACATCGAGTGTGGAGGATAAATGAAATAACACACACACACACACACACACACACACATCCATACACACATCGAGATAGAGATAGAAATTCGAAGAGGCCGTGTGAATTGATTGAACAAAGATTGTTTCTCAAAGAGAGAAAAATCAACCGAATATCATCAAACCAAACAGCATTGATAAAGGGGGAATTAAATGTAGAGAATGGAGAGAACATGACAACAGCAACGAGAAAAATTTCGATAATAAAGTAATAGGAATAACAATACAATTTGCTTCAAGAGTGAAATGTTGAAGACAAAAATCAAATTCGATGAAAAAAATGAATAGTATCATTTTATTTAGAAAATAAGAATAGAAATATAAAGTGAAAAAGAAGAATGGATTTTCAATATGATAGAAAAAAAAAATATAAAGATGGTGGTTGTGATCGATCTGTCATCGGTTGGAAAGAAACAATTTAGACTATATTAGTATTATTACAATTTATTTATTATTATTATTATTTTTTGAAAAAAGATTGCACGATTTTATCGAATTCGATATCGATTAAAATGGAAGAATAGAAAGATTAAATCGAAGCTTTACTTAATCGAATTTTTTTTTTTCTGATTTTGTTTGTTTCGGAGTCATAGCACTCCCTTCTTGTGCGACGGAATGGCGCCAATGGAAACAAGGATCAGGGAGGGCAAAATGAGTACAAATCATTTCGACAATCTCACGCATCTGCTTCACCTCTAGAGATAGCTCTAGATGAAATGAAATTCAATGAGAAAAACAAAATTCAATATTACATCATCGATGATTGTAAAAAAAAAAAAAAAAAAAAAGATTGGCAATGATCGCAATGATGATGATTATCTCAACTAAACGATGATTGAATTGAAATTTAATTTCAATTCAATTCGATTGTTCTTGAAGAATAATTGAAAAAAAAAAATTTTTTTTTTTTGGTCATTTGCCTTGATTTTCGAAATCTACGATCAGAGAGAGAGAAACATCTAAAAATTATTGATTTGTCCCCACGAAATTTCTTTTTTGGATTTTTGTTGGATCCGTTTTGTAATCTGAGGATCATTTCTATTTCAAAAATTCGAAATTTATCGAAATATTTCTCCATAATCAATCAAATAATTTTGATTCAAGTGAATCCATAACCATCTTTGAATCACCATCAAGAGACCTCTCTCTCTCTCTCTCTCTCGAATTCTTTTATTGTTTATTCTTCTTCAGACTTAGGTTTGCTGTTGGTCAATGGAGAATTTTTTTTTCGTTCTCCTCAATAAATGAAAAATGAATTCAACGCAGAAAAAAGAGGAAAAAAAAATAAAAAAATGGATCAAAATCCCAAGAGATCTTTCAGAATGAGACTTTCATAACTTTGCATTCATATCTACCTATTCTTTTCATTCGGAAAAATTTCTATTCTTTCTATTCGTTTCAGAATCAACTAAAATTTCTTTCGTTTGGATCGTAAAATTCATTTCATTGCTCTGTTTCACTAAGTTTCAGATTCAATTCGATACCAGTGTTAGATCTCTGTCCCTCTGTCCTCCGATCTCTCTCTCTCTCTCTCTCTCTCTCTCTCTTTCTCTCTTTCTTTTGAATTCATCATTGTCCATCATTTGATTGATTCGATTCATTCATTTATTTATATGATTTTATGATCATTTTCCAGATTAGAAAAATGTTTCTGGACCGATATTAATTATTAATTATGATCATCATCAACACCATCACAATGATCGGTAATCATCATTCCACCACGATTGTCGTTGGCTACGTACAACTTCGTTGACAATGTAAGAGTTTGAAAGAGAGAAGATAGACTTCTAACTCAAGACTCAAGTGTAACAACCGAATCGAACGATGTAACAAAATCAGTATTATTATTATTATTTTTTTTTGTTTTCTTCTTTATTTTTTTCGAATCAAAATGCTATAAAACAATGTATTCATTTCTATATCGTAAAAAAAAAAAAAATCTTCAAAAAAAAAGTTTTCAATTTTTTTTTATTTCTATCAAAAGTTCTACTCTCTCTCTCTCTCTCTCTCTCTCTCTCTCTCTCTCTCACTGAGAATCACTAGCGCAATCGAATCGAATTGTTTTTGTTTCGTGCTCCAAACGAGTCTAACAGACTTCTCAAACATAACTATTCCATTTGGATGCTTAGTTTCCATCAAACAGAGAAACAAAAAAAGAGAGAGAGAGAGAGACGAAGAGAAGTTGGAAAAAAATATTTGAATACAAATCTAATTTTGAAACTTTAATGTGTTACAATTATTTTTTTCTCTCTCTTCAAATGTTTTTTTTTTGAAATTTCGATTCCAAATTATTCCAAAGTGAAAAAGTGTCATAGAAAAAAAAACTTCACTTGGAACAGTATCCCGAACACTGACGTTATGAGAGAATCATTCTGAATCTTCAATCATTCAAAACTACTATGGGCCATACTCTAGAGTTGGTCTCAAAAAAAAAAAAAAAAATAAGTCGCCAATATTTGGAGTATTTTATTTTTTCCTCAACACACAAATCCAATTGCGATTTCCATTTGATCCGGACATTGTATTGTCTTGTATTGTTCTCGCTTCAAAGTTAGTTTCACAACGATGATAATAATAATAATAATAATAATAATAATAATAATAATCGCAAAATAAAACTAGAGCTTAGAAGTTATCGAAGATTTTCTTCGTTAAGCAATACACACGAACGTTTGATGAAACGTTTTTGTGGAAAACTTCAAAACTTATTCACACTGAAGACAGACGACAACCAAGAACACAATCTATGCGAAGAACAAAAATGAAGAACGCAAAAATTTTGGAAAGAACTCTTATGTCGAGAGAGAGAGAGAGAGAGAGAGAGTAACAAAAGCAAATTTTTTTTTTCTTGGACGCGAAATGCAGCGAATAAAAAAAATTTTTTCGAAGCAAAAGTTGACGTCCCAAAAGTTCCAAAAGTAAGAGAGAGAGAGTGAGAGAGAGACATAGAGAAGCTATGGGATAGAAAAGTGGCAAAAGTGGAGATATAAAGAGACAAGAAGAAAAGAGAAGAGAGAGAGAAAAGCAAATCCATAGATCGATACATAAAATATTTGGAACGTATAGAAGATGAGAATATCATCTATGATATCGAGATCCGTAAAATGTTAAAGTATCATTAATTTTAATCAACCTTGCCAACTTGTCAAACGTGGTGGACAAGACACAAAACGAAAGAAGCTTTTGAGAATGAGAGTGAGAGAGAGAGAGAGAGAGAGAGAGAGAGAGAGAGTAATGAAAAAAATGCATCCAATATAGAGATGAATCGTTTGGAACAGCGAACGATATCGGCTGAAATAATGACGGCCGATAATCTAGAAGAGTTTTTTTTTTCATTCGTTTCATTCTTCCCAAACAAACAAATTCCAGATCCTAGCTAAGCTTGATCGGAACCAAACACTGAAGTGCTAGAGGGGACTCTAGAAAGAGAGAGAGAGAGAGAGAGAGAGAGAGCGACAAGAACAAAAAGAGAGATGTGGATGAGAAAATGAACACACAAAAACAGATCATTCATTCATTTATTCATTCAGTTTTGGAGAAAGAAAAAAAAAATCTAAGATGAATTTGAGAAATATTTGGATCCAGATCCGATCTCGTTGCTAGTTACTAGTCTAGCTAGTCTCTTGCTTAGTGATCTAATCTAATTGGAACTCAATCGGAAGTGATTGTGGCGACAGTGATTATTTTTGCCTTTTGCATGATAAAACTATCAATGAAGCAAATGATATTAGAATAAGAGAGAATTTAGATTTTGGATTTAGATTTAAAACTTTCTAGACTGGATCGAAATCAATTGAGCTAAGTGATGATTAACAATCAAATTGATTGTTTTTTTTGTTTTTTTAACATTTTCAAAAAAAAAAATTCGAATCTTGATCTTTAAAGTTTTCGCAAATAGATTCGATAGATTTTTGATGATTGTTGAAGAAAGCTATGAAAAAGATTAATGCCTTTCTCTCTCTCTCTCTCTCTCTCTCTCTCTCTCTCTTTCGAGCTGTTTTGATAAATATCGAATGTCAAAGAGCAATCGATTTTGAATACGTAGAGAATTTTGATTTATATCATTCTCACATGTAGGTATCTCTTTATCTTAGTTCAAAGATCAAACATCGAATGTAGCTCTCTCTCTCTCTCTCTCTCTCTCTCTCTCTCTCTCTCTCTCTCTCTCTCTCTCTCTCTCTCCGAAGCTTGTTGATCAATGTTAGTGTAGTCAAAGATTCGATAGATATCCCAAGATATTTTTCATATCTCCCAAGTACTATCTTAAATCATTGATTTCTTGTACTTAATGATCCATTTGAACATTGAATTTTTGATGTTGATAGGTCAATTTGTTCAAACCAGAGAGAGAGAGAGAGAGAGAGAGAGAGAGAGAGAGAGAGCAAAATCAATTCATTTGTCATCGATGGAATTTTTTTTTTTTTGTTTGATGGCCCATAAAAAAACAGCCTGTTGACTTCTTGTTCATTTCATTTCATTCATTAAGAACGAAGCGATATTAAAAAACGGTATTTTTACGATATTACCCGTTGCAATTCTTTCAGCTTTTGATCGCGCTCAACAAATCTCTCTCTCTCTCTCTCTCGATAACTTGTTGGCTTTATTCTATTCACTTCTCATTCTGTTTCGTTTTGATTCTCTAACTTTGCTTCGTTTTCGGTGATCGTTAAATTTCACTTAATAATGATAATAATAATAATAATCATCATCATCATCATTATTATTTTTATTATCATGATAATCATTAAAAGCCGTGAATTTAATCTTCAAACCGAATCGGAAGGCTCCAAATGAAAAACAAAAACAACTGAATCAAACCAACATACAAAAACACTTGGTCTTAGCTTATACCAGAAAGAGAGAGAGAGAGAGAGAGAGAGAGAGAGAGAACACCCAACAAAAACCTCATCTTTATCATCAACAACAACTTTGGTTAAAATAATCTGAAATTGGCTACCAAATACTTAATGTTTTAGTAGGGTGAGAGCAAAAAAAAAAGTGTAAAAAAATCAATTTTGAATTGATTTATTATAAACGAGGATGTTAATGTTAATGATGATGATGATGGTGGTGATGATGGTGGTGCTGGTGCTGGTGGTAGTTTTCGGTGATTATAATCATAATCATCATCATCATCATCATCATCATTATTTTTATTATCATCATAACTGTTTGACAAGTTGTTGATGATGATGATTAAAATGATCGAGATGATCAAGATCTCATACAAAAAGGAGCTATAAACATTGTAAAGATTTGTGTCGTTTGTTTGTTTGTTTGTTTTTTGTTCTCTCCTCTTGTTCTCGAATCATTATTTAAATACGATTAGCAATTGAGTGAGTCAAGGGACACACAATTGATTTCTTTTTTTTTTTTTTTTTTTTTTGAAAAGAATTACCGTAAAGAATGATTTTAATCGACATCATCATCATTAAATCAAGTGAAAATTTATCAAAACACTTTGTTTTCTCTAATGTTTCTCTCTGACAATATGGTAATAAATTCTGGCTGTTTCTCTATGTATAGAGAGAGAGAGAGAGAGAGAGAGAGAGAGAGAGAGAGAGAGAGAGAGAAAGAGAGAAAAAGGGGGAGGGAAGAGAACAGAATAGATTAGATGACTACCGGTGTGAATGTTCCATTTTTTTTTTAATGATCGCCATCGACAACATCATTAATGTTCTGCGATGTAGTTTAAATGTTCTCACTCTACAAAGGAGAGAGAGAGAGAGGGGACGTTTTGTTCGGGTGAATTCTTTTGGTTTAATCTTGAAAAATTTTTCAAGTGTCTTTTATTTGTTGGGTTGTTTTTTTTTTTTTGATTTCTTACTCTTCGAAACAAATTTTTTTCCCTCTCCGCTCTCCACTTTTTCCTCATAGCACATCATTATTCATTCGAATCGCTGATGATATTGATAATGATAGTAATAATAATAATAATAATAATGGATCAATATTAGCGGTAGCGAGATCATCAACGATTCCAAATGGAACTAGATAAAAATCTTCATTCAATTGTGCAATAGATTATCCTTGACCTCGAAAAACCTTCTCACCATTCGATATCGATGATAATAATCTTAGAACCGAGAGCTTCAGTGTATTCAGTGCTCCAATGCATTAGGTATGAGATAATTTGCTATGGAAGAAGAATCGAAAGCGCGCAATAATTAAGCTCGATGAATGAGAGCTAATTTGATTTTTGATGAAATAAAAAAACACTAAAGTTAACTAGATGAAGATTCAAAAGCCCATTCACTTTGGTGTTATGAGTTTTCAACAATAAAAATTAGGATTATTAGCAGTGGCAAAATAATCTCACTAATTATTCTATAAGTCTAGTTAATTCTATTCTCTTTTTTTCCCTTAATCTATCTATTCTTCTCTTCTCACATAACAGCTTCTTCAAATATCATCTTGTTATGTTTTCCAAAGTCTAAAGAATTTTGAAACTGAAAAATTTTCAAAAAAAAAAAAAAAGTGAAATCTATCGAGAGAGCGAGAGAGAAAGAGAGAAGCTTGAAGATAAACAAACGATGATGGTTTATATGAATAGCCCAGAAAAAAATAACGGAAAATGATGATGGTGCTAATAATAATGATAATAATAATAATAATCATCATCATTATTATTATTATTACTACTATTAATGTAACAGTTATTATTAATAATATCATTACAATTATGATCATGATGATGATGATCATAATCATCATTATTAATGAATGAACGAATGAATACAGAAGTGAAGCTCAATAAATCTTCAATACTTTAATGGTTTAATATTGGGTCACAATTTTTGAACACAACAATATCTCGAATCAAAGTTTAACCATCATTAATGTTATTAATATCGGTATTATTATTCTTATTATTATTATCAGTATTATCATTTGTTTTCCTAGTCTTAATCTTGAGTGTTACAAACGAGTGGTTTGATTTTTTTTTTTTGAATCATTGATTCAATTGTGTTCCAACAAAACTGTTTTATTTGGGTGATTTACTAGCGATAAAAAAAATGTAAAATTAAGAAACAAAAACTATTATCTAGGTTGATCGATGAAATTTGTTTGCTTCAATTAGCTAATCCAGCTAGCTTTTATTGAGAGAATATTATTGAAGTTCAAGGGCAACGGATCCATCGGTGGTCCAAAGTGATAATAATAATAATTTTAAAGTTTCGTAGGGATTTAATTTCAATCAGCTAACAAGTTAATCCAATTTTTATCGGTTTTTTTTGATAATCCCGGAAAAGCACCGAAAATTTGTTCCTAGGGATTTCGTAGAAACCCATAGGGACCAATTTATTTTTTTTCTCGTTTAGAGAATTTCAAAATAAAACGATAAAATTGTTAAAAAAAAAATGCAAAAAAAACTCTCAAACTAATCAATTTTCTTTACGTTTCAATTTTCCTTCTCCACAGAATTCAATCGACGAATGTGAAAATCAAAAGGAGGAGAAGATTTTTGGTCATCGAAAACCTAACCTCACCAACAACCACTAACCAGTATCTAACCGAACAATCTAATCAACATCGCTACAAAACAGAAGGTAATTGATTATTTCAAGAATGAAATTTTTAAAAAAATTCTATCTATCGAGTAAAAAAAATGAATGAATGAATGAATGAATGCCTCGATGAATGAGAAAATGGAAAAATTATTAATTCAAAAATAAAAAACACAAAAAAAAAATAGAAAAAAAACAGAGATTCTAAACATCCAAACTTTTCCTAGATTAAATTGAAATATTTTCTCTCTCTCTCTCTCTCTCTCTCTCTCTCTCTCTCTCTCTCTGTTCATCGAATTGAATGAATAAATTTGAATATTATCTTCAAGGCAAAGAGAGAGAGAGAGAGAGAGAGAGAGCGAAACCATCATCCAAGAATCATCTGAAATCAAACGTTGAGAAAAAAAAATAAAATAATAATTTCTGGTTAGACTCTATGTGAATTGAATTTGAATGTTTCAAACATACTGCACTTCTCTCTCAAACTTTGATTAAAAACGATTCTTTGCTTTGCGCGATTCATCAAATCTTGACTCACGAATCATTTTGAGCCACTAAAATCTTGAACAAAATGATTTGGGAAACGATCGAAAGAGAGAGAAAGAGGGAGAGAGAGAGAGAGAATTTCTATGAATCGTTTCCCTATTCTTTATTCTTTAAAATTCTTTCTAAAGCTCTATCTTCTATGATTTCAATCGTTCTAACTATCTCACTATCTCAATTCTCTCGATTCTTGATTCTCTTTTGGTTATCAAGTGACAGTGACAGTGATAGAAAGAAAACTATCTATCTATAACTAAAATCTATAATGGAAGTTGGTTTTTTGCTTTTCCATCTTTCTTTCTTTTTTCATTCTTTCTTTTTCATTCATTTTTTTTATCTATTTGCATTGAAAATTTAAATCTTCATTCGATCGGTGTGTGTGTGTGTGTGAGTGTGCCTGTTTAGGTTTGAGGTTTAGGTTTGAATGTGTGGGTTTCACATTGATTGGTTGGTTGGCTGTTTGGTTGTTTTTTTTTTCTTCTATTGGAGGAGAAGAAAAATTTTTTTCCATCTATTCTTCATCTCATCTTCATCGATATCTTCAGTAAATTTTTTTTTTTCATCATCTCCATCTTTATTTTTTTTTCATTTTATTTTGTTGAAACTGATGTGACAGAAACACACACACACACACACACACACATAGACACATCAAGATTTTTGTGTTGGAATTTTTTTTTTCAGAACTTTTTTTTTTTTTTTGAAAAGAAATCTGTATAAAGTTCGTTCATAGTGATTTGATTTCATTCAAATCTTCCATTCTTTCTCTCTCTCTCTCTCTCTCTCTCTCTCTCTCTCTCTCTCTGTTTTTGTATCATTTGAGAAACTTCTCAATATCTTAAAGAGAGCTAATACTAGATCTAGCTAAGATAGTTTCAAAGTTAGATAGATGGAATCCATGCAAACATAGTTTCGGGAGAGTTCGAAACACTTTTTTTTTCTTGAACTGAAAATGATTGATTACTTTTTAACGAATAAAGAAACTCTCTCTCTCTCTCATACACACACATAAGAGAGAGAGAGAGAGAGTTTTTTTATTTGAGAAAAAAGAAGAAGAAGAAGAAGAAAGAACCTAGAGAATAGATGTGGAATGTTTGATTATGGGATGGTAAGATTTTGACTATCTGAACCAAAAACATTCGTTTTTGAATGAAGAAGATGGAGAAAGACAGAGGCAGAGAGAGGGGGAAGAGTGGGGACTTAGAGAAAAGAATCGAATCTAGACCAAGTGTTTTTTTTTCGCTGAACCAAGTATCTTTTTTTTTTTTCTATTTCTACTGGATTGTTTTTGTTCGCAAAAAAAAAAAATTAATCATTAGGGATTCAATCACTAGTCAAAGTCACATTGTCAAGTTGAGTTTGAAATCGTTTTTGTTTAGATAAAAATTCTCTGTTATGCAATGATTCTAGATAAATTTTATTTTTTCGATTGTTCATCAAATCTATCGAATGGAATTTTATCATTGATTCATTTCATTGAATCGAGATCGAAATTTGAATATCTCAATTTTGGAAAAAGAATGGCTCAATTTCGAATCGATGATCGAACAGCGTCGAGAGAGTCGTAGTCGTAGTGAATTTCAATGAACTTCCGGAATCGATTCGCACCTAATCCATCTTCCCTGGACAGATCTAAACTTATTCACTGCAACTACTTTCAAATTGTCTATGTCTCTTCATGGAAAATTTTTCAAATTCGCCATCCAACAATCTCATGTCTTAATTATCCGAATAACTATAAAATCACTAGAAAATAGAAATTGTTTCCGATAGAATTTCCGACAATCAAACGAATTTCGAACAGAATTATTCTCGAATTTCAATCAAATCTCATCAAATTTAAGAGATATTGGAAATTCTATAGGCTCTTTAGGAACATTAATTTGGACCAAATAGAATTCAAATATTGAAATATTTACCAACCGACGAAAAGAAAACAACCAGATGGTTAAAGTCTCTTTCGTTTTATTTATCCAATCAAAAACTTTGATTTCAACATTTCCCCTTCCCCCCAACATGGCGAAAAGATTCGAAGAAAGAGAAATCGAATCAAAATCATCACGAATATGAAGATCCTAGAGATTGATCCAACACACGATCCCATATTAATGTGGACCAAAAAAAAAGCAAAAAGACTGAAAGATTGAACCTTGAGAAATCGTCTTCACAGATCAAACAAGAACGAAATTGCGAATCAGAAAAAAATAACCAAATCTTTGTGAATCCAAAATTTAGAAGTTTCTCTCTCTCTCTCTCTCTCTCTCTCTCTCTCTCTCACTCACTTACTCATGCAGCCCAAATGTAATCATCATCGTGATGATGAAAAAATAAGCTTCAAACACCGACACACCCCTCTTTCCAATTCTCTATTCGATCCGATAGCAGCTGTCAAATATTGATGATGATGCGATAGATTGGAAGAGAAAAGGTACTAGGTTATATTTTTTTTCCAGACCAAAAATTTTGGGCTCGCTCTCTCTCTCTCTCTCTCTCTCTCTCTCTCTCTCTCTCTCTCTCTCTCTCTCTCTCTCTCTCTCTCTCTCTCTCTCTCTCTCTCTCTCTCTCTCTCTCTCTCTCTTTCATTCTCTTTAGCTGTCCTAGCAATACCAAAGAGAGTGAGACACACACACACATAAATATTAGAGAGGAAAAATCTTATTATTCTTATTATTCGTAACTGCCTAGAATGATGAATGATTTTGGTACACACACACATACACACACACACAAACACATACATACACATTGAAAATATAAGTTTTTTGTATTAGCTGTTCGATGTTGATGCTGTTGTCTCTCTTTCACCGCTTTCAGTTGGTTCGTTGGCTGGTTCGGTCAATTATACTGTTGGTGTATCTCTGTGTGTGTGTGTGTGTTCGAGTGAGTGTTCGTAGGGTGTATTGACTAAACAAAAAAAAAGACCAAAAATAAGTAAAATTGCAGGCAAAAGTAAGAAAAAAAAAATTCAACACCGATGAAAAGCGAAACAAAATAAGAAAGAAAGAAAGAAAACATACGATACGATGGCGTTTGTCGTTGGTTATGATGATCGAAATCGGTTTCATCATCGAATGAAATTAGTAACAGCTATCGAGAGAAACAAAAAAAAAAAAAAAAAAAGTAGAATAAGAATTGGACAACAACAAATAAGATGAGTGTTGTTCAGATTAGATCCGAATAAGAGAGAGAGAGAGAGAGAGAGCTAGCGAAACTTTTAGGTTCGGTTTTCAAACTATTCTGATTCGATTCATGGAACCTAAATTGATCTTTAAATATCTTGGAAATTTTGAAAGCGAAAAAAAAAATTTTTTTTTTCATCTCCAAATCAAATGGAACATTGAAACATCTTGTCGTTAGTGAGAAGTTTAGTTTTCGAAATATTCTTCTTCTCTTTTTTTTTTCTAGCTTAGGTATTTGATTTTTTTTCCGTCCGAAACGCTAACATTCGGTAACTGTTCAACATTGTCGAGAATGGTTTTCGATTTTGTTTGATGACAATTTTTTTTAAATGCCTGTTTTTTTTTGCTTTTCATCTTCCTCTTCCATTTTCATCATCCTACTCCTCCTACTCTTCCTCATCATCATCATCATCATCATTAATCTTTATCGATCAACAATGATTCGAATCAAAAACGAAAAAGAAAAAAATCAAAAATGAAAGATAAGATGAGAGAAGAGCTTGAGAGGAATTCATTTTATTCAATTCGATCAATTCGATCTGAATGAATGAAATATCTCAAAACAAACTTAATAACTATGAAGTTTGTACCAAGCTCAAGAGGATCCAAGCAAGAAAAAGAGAGAGAGAGAGAGAGAGAGAGAGAGAGACCGAGCTAGAGAGAGCGAGCGAGAGAAGATATTTTCAAGCTTAAAGATTTCAATATGTCAATAAAACACCAAAGTCAAACGAGCTAGAGAGACACAGAGAGAAAGAGAGAGAGAGAGAGAGAGAAAGAGAGAGAGAGAGGGTTTTTGATTAGAGAGCCAGCCGATCAGGGACGTGTTCAACGTGCTTATCATTCGACCGATCAATCTCTCGTTGATATGCGTTCTCTTCTCTCTCTCTCTTTAGGTTGTTCTTTCTATCTCTCTCTCTCTCTCTCTCTCTCTCTCTCTCTCTCTGCTAGCTCATTTGTGTGAAGTATTGAAGAGAGCATAGAGAACGTTTCGAATCAATACACCTATAACAATTGGAATGATTTTTTTCACTTGGATCGTCACTGCTAGATAATGCTCTATATGAAATTCTATGCAAATTTGTTTCGAAAATCGATCAAAAATCTAGAGATACGGAATATATTCTTTATTTTCAGAAATTCTCTATTAAAAATTTAATTGTAAAAAAAAATCGAAGATACATTTTCTCTCTCGCTCTCTTTGGAGGGAAGAATGGATTGTTTTTTTTTCTAATTCCAATTGAACAATTTCAATTGATACAATCTGATTCAAAACTAATCTGATACTGTTGCCAACAGTTATCGTAATTAAAAAGAAAAAAAGTTTTGAATTTTTATCACATCGATTGTGAAACTTTCAGTTCGAGAGAATGAGAGAGAGAGAGAGAGAGAGAGAGAGAGAGAGAGAGAGAGAGAGAGAGAGAAGTAAGGCTCGAAACAACAATGCAATTATCGCTAGAACTTACACCCAAACAATAATCATAATAATCATAGTGTGCCATAGCTGCAACGACGACAACAACAACAACAACAACAACAACACCGACACCGACATCATCATGTTAATGATGATTTTATAAATCCATTAACGATTGAATAACACTTCTCGAAATGACCATTAAGGATTTTTTTTGTTTTTGTTTTTTTTTTTTTTTTTTTTTTGAAAGATTCAGTTTGTTCGTTCAGTTCAATTGCTAGGCTAGTTCGTTAAGAATTAGAGCGAAAATAAAAAACCGCAAACAACAAACTAATTGCTATCTAAAGATTGAGAGGTGTGTGTATGTTTGGATCACAGTAGCGATTGAAATCGTGATGAGGGGTGTGGAGATGTTCGTTCTGATGTCTAATAATCAAAATCCAAAGTTGATCGTATTGATTTGTCGATCAAAAAAAAAAAAAAAGAACAAATCATCAGAATCAAGAATCAATCGAAATGAATAGAGAGTGAAAACAATGATTTAAAAGAGATTGAATTCTATTCGAATTCTAGGATTCTCTTCAAGCGACAAAAATCTTTTCAACAAAAATCATTGAAATAAAAGATGTTCAGGATTGATGAAATCAAATCGAATCATAAATTATTGTCAATTCAGAGAATTCTATTTTATTGAATTGAGATTTTTTTTTTTTTTTTTTTTGGTAAAAAATTTCGCCATTTTTGTTGGCTCTTGCATATGGTAGTGATGATGAGGAGGATTTTTTCTAGGTTTCCTCTCTCTCTCTCTCTCTCTCTCTCTCTCTCTCTCTCTCTTCACGAAACTGATTATTAGAGCTAACCGATCCCAGATCGAAGCTATCAAAAGAAAAAAAAACCTAGACGTAGACTAACACACACCGATTGTTGTTGTGTGTACTGTGCAGAAGGGGACTAGCAAAAACACCATCACACTGAAATCTATAGGCTGATGCCGATGATGGTTAGGTTCGAGAATGAACGAAAAAAAAACAACGCATTCACTCACAATCGCATTGATCGGATCCGGGGAGAGAGAAAAAAAATATGAAATGAGCCTAACAAAAATAGCAAATATCAAAATCTCCAACCTACAAACGACAAAGATAATTTGCATTCACTAGATATTTATCATTTTTGACTGAAAATCATTTATCATTTTTTTTTCCTTTTGACTCTCGGATCCTTTTTGATTTCATTTCTCTCTCTCTCTCTCTCTCTCTCTCTTTCACATTCCTCTCCGATTGATATGATCGGATCCGATCCGATCTGATCTGTGAAAGAATAATGGTGAAGAAAATAACCGAGAATAACAGGGAACAGCAGCGTGAGAGAGAGAGAGAGAGAGAGAGATGACGAAGGTTAGGTTGGGACCATATATTTGAGCAATGTGTCTCTATTTTTTTCGATTTTTGTTTTTCATTTGCCATTGCCAAATTTTTTTCATATCACTTGGAATCTTAATAATATAGTAGAATCAATTCAATACGTTTCGATCAAAGATTCGTTTCGAATTCTGTTAACGAAATCAATCGATTTGAGATCAATAAACTGGTTCGGAGAATTGGAAGACAAAATTATCAAACTTTCAGAGATGGAACGAGGAGAAAAAAGTTTACGAGTTTTTTTCTCTGTTCGAATAGAATCGAACCAGAATTTTGTTAGTTTTATTTTTCGCTATACGCAATTTCAGCTTGTTAGGTTTGGATGCGAAAGAAAAGTCGCTAATTTTTTTTTCTTCCTCCTCTGAATATTAAATTAGCGATTGAAATTTTGCTCAAATATACCAAGAAAAAAAAATTTCATAATTAAGTTTTTCTTAAAAAATCGAAAATTTCTCGAGAACCTAGAGAATGTTCGCAATCATCCATCCGGAAGTATTGCTGCAGTCAATGTGTACAGTGCAATAACAAAGAGAGAGAAAAAGAGCTTCGAAAAAAAAAAAAATGAAAAAAATATGTAAAGAATCGGATCCCTTTTCGATTTTGATTTCTAACTAATTGAAGAGATTTCTTTTCAATGTCAACTAATTCGTCATTTTAGTTTCCATCGATTTGAGTAATTGCCTAGATTGAAATTTTTTCTTGAATTTTCCATGCATTGATATAATTAGCGAGAATATCCTTACTTAATAGAATACTAAGAAGTATCTTAGCATAGCGAGAGAAATGTTCTTACGTAGAAAATCTGGTCCCAAAGGATTAATTTGAATTCTTCACTCTTCTCTCTTAATTTTCTTTTTTTGGTGTTTGTGTCAGTATGTGTTTATATTCACGGTCATTTGAAACAAGATACCTTAGGCAAAATCTTTCAGCCGCTCTCTCTCTCTCTCTCTCTCTCTCTCTCTCTCTTTCTCCCTCTCTCTGTCGTTCGAAAATGATCATCATCATCATCATCATCATCATCATTAACGAGCGTAGCCGAAAACCACCTGCTTTTTTCACAAGAGGAGAGACGGATTTGGAAAAAAAGAATCTAAACACAAGTTAACTCTTTCGTCTTTTTTTTTCTTTTTTTTTAATTCTGCTCCGTCAAACAAGATTTGTTTAAGAAGGAAAGAGTGGTTTTGAATTCCAATAATTAGATAATTCAATCATTTGAAAAATAATAAAAATAAAAAATTTTGAATCGGATTTTCTTCTTCTTTTTTGTTTTCGTCTATTTTACACCAAAAAAAAAAAAAAAAAAAAAAAAAACACCGCGAATTGTTTTGATTTTGATTTCAAATCTATTCGATTCGATATGGAACCGATTCAATGATCAGTGATCGATCAGTGAATTTTGTTGTCAACAACAATGTTGATCTAAAGATCAGATGGGATCAGAAACGAATCGAAATTTGAATCAGCTTTGATCATCAAACTAAACTTTCGTCTATTCTCATATGAATGATTTACGATCGTTGAAAAAACTGAAAAACAAACAAAACAAGCTAAACTGAGAACTTTTTTTTTTTCATTTTCTTTTGCCTCAATGATTGTTGAAATGAAATTAGAAGAGAATTTTTCTTCAACTTTCATCTCTTCTTTTTCTTTGATAATTTCGCTTCTTTTCTTTTTTTTATTTTATTTGATTCGCTATGTATTCAAATCATTTGAGAATGTTTACTTGTGAATGAAGTAAAAAGGGTTAAATTTCTTCAAATCATTAAAAACTCATAATCTCTTGTTAGAAGTTCAATCCTCTCTCTCTCTCTCTCTCTCTCTCTCTCTCTCTTGTTTGTTTGTTGATGATTGCATAATCTCATTTTCTTCATTAATTTCTCCAGATCATCATCAACATTATTATTATTATCAAGATTATTATTACTATTATTATTATTATTATCATTATCATTAAAATCATCATCATTATGATATGAAGAGTTTCTTAAATTTTCTAAAACAATAGACTCTCTTTTGGTTCCTATTCTCTGTTTCCGCTATGTTTGTAATGTAAAGTTTTCAACAAATTAGAGAGTAAATTATCCTAAGATTTAAAATAGCTCATTAGAATTGTTTCGATCTAATTGTGTGTTTATTTATTTATTTATTTATTTGTTTGTTTGTTTGTTTGTTTGTCGCTTCTACAAACTTAAAATCTAATTTTTGTTTGATTATATTTGGAGGAGAATTTTTTTCTCATTCTCTCAACTCATTCTTCTCACAACAGGATGAATTTTTTTTTCCTATTTTTTGTTTTATTATTTCCGAATCAAAATTGTTTAGAAAAAAAAACAAGAACTTGAAATTTTAATAAATAAATTCGTTTTGTTTCCGAACGTTCTTCATCGTTGTTTGAAATCTCATCGCCTAAAGAAATTCATTTTTGGTTCGATTGGTTTCGTTCTCTATAATTCGAAAAAGAGAGAGAGAGAGAGAGAGAGAGAGAGAGAGAGAGAGAGAGAGAGAGAGAGAGAGAGAGAGAGAGAGAGAGAGAGAGAGAGACTTCAATCGTTCCGATACGATCGAAATAATTTGAATAAATAATTTCTATTATCTTTTTATTGAAATTTAAATTTAAATTTTTTTTTTTTTGCCAAAAATGCATCGTAGAATTTTTTTTTTGTAACTTTTAACTCGAAAACTCAATCTATTCGAAATCATTCATGAGAATGAATAACAAGAAAGAGTAGATTGTTTCGCAAACAACATTGGAATTTTTTGGGGAACCAATGTTGGGAACCGAAATTCCGAAATTCAATTGGAATAGAGCTAAAAGAAAAAAAAAAGAATTGAAAATAGAGAAAACGAATTTCTTATTCGTATTTCGAATGTCCGCGTGTCTCGAATAGAGAAGCTTTTTCTCTAAACTCTGGTTCTGGTTCCATTCTGGTCTCGATCGTTGAGATGATAGAAGAGTATGGCGAAAGGAATAAAAAAATTCATTCAAGTGAAAATCTGAATCTTTTTTTCGTTGGGATGAATTCGAATGAACTCTTGAAAAAAAAATAAGTTGATCTAAATGAGAAATAGAAAAGAGAAAGAAGAAAAACGGGAAAAAAGAATTACGGTGAGAATGGAGAATACGGAGAGAAAAAAAAAATATATCCACCATTTAGGTCTTCCATTTTCTTCTCTTCTCAATCAAAATTCTTCGATGGTATTCCATTAGGAACCACGCCTTCTCCAAGTTTTTTCCATTTCCCATCTCTCCAAATTGATTCGATATTTGATTCCGGAATTTCCCACTCCTTTCCCCTCTCTCCCACCTCTCCAGCTAAACCTAGATCATTTGGTTTGGATCGAGCGAGAGAGAGAGAGAAGGTTCGACCGCCATTCACTCACCGCCAACAATTCTATTCGCCCTTCAAAAATTCTATATCTGTTTTGGATTAATTTTTTTTTCTTCTCCGTTTTCGTTTTGTTTCGTTTTCGTTTCGATCGAATAAAATCGGTGAATCTGAATAAAACTTTGGATTTGTTTTTTTTTTTTTTTACTTTTCTAATGTCTAGGATTCGTTTCGAATTTTTTTTTTCAATCAGCTGCTTTTTTTTGTTGGTTGACGTTTCTCTCTCTCTCTCTCTCTCTCTCTCTCTCTCTCTCTCTCTCTCTCTCTCTCTCTCTCTCTCTCTCTCTCTCTCAATGGTATTCACTTGGAACTTCGAATAGATTAGGTTCCAAATTCTTTTTTATTTTTTTTTTTTTTGCTTTGCTTTCGTCCATTCATTAATGGTTCGGCTGAGTTTGAGCTGTGTTTCAATAGTGAACCGGATCTCTCTCGATGTTTTTGAAATCATTTCATTCTCTTTTGTCGTATGGAGATAAATTTTCATTCAAACAAAAAAAAAAGCTTTGGAGCAATCAAAGAATTGAATACTAATCATTGATTACGATTCGCGGTTGTTGAAGCTATTCTCAAAAAAAAAAAAAAATAAAAAAATAAAAACTGCTGATTGTATTTAGTAATGAAAGTTTTTTCATTTCTGGGAACTAGGTGCTGTTCCAGGAAATTAGCAATCAATATCATCTCATAATAATTGAAGACTAGCAGCTAGTCGTTGAAGGAAACACGTACTTTTTTTCCTCAAAAAAAAAAAATAATAATAATAAAATAAACCGACTATATTATTCTGTTTCAGATAGATGAAACATATGGAGCATGTCGAACTCAAATCTATGAGTGAAAAGGAAAAGGAAATAACTCCTATGATTGAATTAATCTAAATTTGATGGTTCAAATTTTTTGACCTATATCATTAACAAATTTTTTTTTCTCCTTCTAGAATCTAGAATAGAATTTTGAATGTTTTCTTTTTTATTTATTATTATTATTATTATTATTTTTTTTTTTTTTGAATTATAGATTCGAATTTTCTTGTTCTTTTCACAAACATTGCCTACTCTATACTTTTTTTTTAGTCTGTTGAAAGTTTCAAATGCAAAAATTGAGAGAATTGTATCAGGGGGAAAAAAACAGCAAAAACTATTGCATTCGTTTTGCGGATTAGTCTTCTTCTCCTTCTTCTTCTTCTTCTTTGCAATTATATTTTTTGATAGCAAATTATATCAATCAAATAATAACATATCTCGATCGTTACTATTCATTCGATTCTGTTCGCAAGTCGATCATTCATACATACACACACACACACCGACATACTTTTTTTTTTGATTCTTTCTGAGAGATCCACAAATCCAACACTGGTCAATGATGGGTTTCTCGTTTCACCCCTCCCCCTTCAAATCATCCAATACGATTCTCTGTCCCTTCTTTCTTTTTTTTTGGTCATTTCAAATCTATTAATTTGGATATATTTTTTATATAATTTTTGATCTCGAATATTTCTTCTCTTTTTTTTTTTTGTTTTTCTCTCGAATTACATAGACATTACGATTTCGTATGGATTGTACCGATTAAACAGCGAGAGAGAGAGAGAGAGAAGATAAAGAAGATGAATAACGAACACGAATTGATAAGATACTAGAATGAATAGATTCGGGTTTGGATCAAAACAATGATACCAACAGTGATAATAATAATAATAATAATAATCGCGCGGACACATTCGAATGGCGAAACAAATGTAGAGAAGACGAGAGGAACGAGAATGGCTAGGTAATTCTTTTGATTTTTTTTTTCCCAATGATTAACCTGTGATT
>CP080485.1:550000-595081 GCA_020844145.1 Sarcoptes scabiei
CACCAACGATAGCCACAATTTATAATAAAAATTATGATGATGATGATGATGATGATGATGACCATCGACATTATGTGGTTGATTAATAAGATTCTCTCTCTCTCTCTCTCTCTCTCTCTCTTTTTGGCTAATTTCTCTCTTCGCTTGTTGAATCATTATTTATAACAAGATTTCATCATCACCATCATCATCATCATCATCATCATCATCATCATCATCATCATCATCATCATTATTATTATTATTATTTTGTATGAGTATACGTTATTATCTAGATAATAAAACACCACTTGTTGTTGAAATCAACACACGTTTGCTATTTGATATTGTGCGGTCTCAACCAAGAGAGAGAGAGAGAGAGAGAGTTTCCAAAGGTTTTCATTGATTTTTAAAATTTGAACAAACAACAAGTGATGATGATGATGATGATGATGTTGGTAGTGATCTTGATTATTATCGTTGTTATTATTATTATTATTATTACTATTATTGTTATCTTAGTGTGATGATAATGAATTCTTGATTGATGTTGATGAATGAATGAAGTGAATGAATAAAGCAATGCTGAAGACAGTGGAAAAGAATCGGCTACAACAATCAATGGATAGTACGATGATGGTGTCGATTCGAACGGAACATCTCAACGGGAAAAAAAAAATGATGCTAATGATGGTGATGATAATTAGAAAGTACTAACACCAACTAACGCCCGAGAAAAAGATTTAAGATTACAGAGATAACATTCGATCTTGATAATGATACTGATGATAATAATAATTATTATTATTATAATGTGATGGTGTCGGTAACAAATCTGATTGAATTCTCTATCGGATACTGTAAAAAAGGATACCTTTTTTTTAGAGTTTGTTTTGCTGTTTTTTTTTTTTTTTGAAACTGGATCACACACGAATCTAACAAGAGAGAGAGAGAGAGAGAGAGAGAGAGAGAGAGAGAAATAATAAATCAAAAAGCAAATTATTATTATTATTCTCATCAAAATCAATAATAATAATAATAGTAATAATACTGAATAAGATTAGAGCTAAATTTTGATTGATTAAATTATTAATTGAAATTTTTATTTTGTCTCTCATTTTTTTCAAACAGACGCTGACGGTCTAAATCGTTGAGATTCCACCACATCTTACGCAAGATTTCCGTAACAGAGCTGAATGCTACGCATATTTGAAATCTAGTCAAACGAAAGTTGTTTGATCTCGAGAGATTGGATCATCAATAATTATCAAACCGGAAAAT
Source organism: Sarcoptes scabiei (assembly GCA_020844145.1). Classification (NCBI taxonomy): domain Eukaryota; kingdom Metazoa; phylum Arthropoda; class Arachnida; order Sarcoptiformes; family Sarcoptidae; genus Sarcoptes; species Sarcoptes scabiei. The sequence goes on from CP080485.1 coordinate 551,261, forward strand.
CGAATTGGAATCGAAATTTTACTACAAAATCATTAAATTATTCTATAAAAATCTATTGTTAAAATTTTATTGTTAAAAAATTTTTTTTATTTTTTTTTTGTTATTTTATTGAGATTAAAAATTAAATTTTCTAATCCAAATTCTAACTCTGAGCAGAGCTAATTACTTTGATCGATTAGTTTTAAGATTATCATTATAAATGAGAAACAATAATTACACAAATTAATTTCGATTAATTATTTTTGGGAGAGAGAGAGAGAGAGAGGTGGGGAGGGATGAGGTGAGACAATGATAAAATAGTAATTCTATATCGAATCAATCATTGAGAATATTCTTCAATATCTAAGTGATTTAATTGAAAAATTTCTCACACAACCATTTTGTAGCCAAAAAAAAAAAAAAAAAAAAAAAAAAAAAAAAATAAACGAATTTGTACCTAAAGAAAAGAAAATCGATTATCGCCTAATATATCTAAATGATATGAAACGGTGATTCATTGTGCGATGGTGATGATGATGATGATCTCGAATGAATCTTCTATCTTCTTCGGTAAGAGAATGAATTCCAAAAAAAAAAAAAAAAAAAAAAGATTGATTTAGAATTCGAGTCCTAGATGATGATTCTAGAGAACCGTCATCAAATCTCTCATCGATTATTCCATAATTATTGTGTGAAAATTTTGTAATAATAACCGATGAATTTGATTGAATATCGAACGACCAAAGAGAGAGAGAGAGAGAGAGAGAGAGAGAGAGAAAAGAGGATTGTGATAAGAATCAAAATAATGGAATTCAAATTGTCTCCAACCTTGATCATTGCCCTCTCTCTCTCTCTCTCTCTCTCTCTCTCTAATTCCGATCCAATAATATGCTGATTTTTGTTCCAAAAAAAAAAACTTGATTCTGGAATCAATTCCGAATATGGAAGATGGAAAAGGAATCGAATTGGGAAGAGAGAAAGAGGCAAAATTTTTGAATGAACAGAGAAGAAAAAAGAAAGTAGAAGAGTGAATGTATAGATATATTCTCAATTCGATTGAGAGAGAGAGAGAGAGAGAGAGAGAGAGAGTAAATTAATTTAAGCAAGGCACGTCAAACACACACACACACACACATACGCATACACACAGAGACACACAAACCAATTTCGAAGAAAAAATCTCATTTTTTTTTTTCTTTCTTTCTTTCTCAATCGAGAAATAATCTAGTAAATTTTGAGATTTTTTTTTTATTTTTGGATTTACTCTTCTTCGCTCTAGCGTCTCTGTTTTTTTTTCTGCTCTTCGTTCTTGGGCAAGTGTTCCGTATCAAGAATGTTGGAAGGAAAGAAGGCGAAAGTTGGGGACCAAGTGGGACATAGAAAAATAGAGAGAGAGAGAGAGAGAGAGAGAGAGAGAGAGAGAGAGAGAGACAGAGAGAGAGAGAAGGATACCATTCGTAGCTCTTTTTTTTTTTTTTTGGTTGCTAGAAAAAAAAATAGAACGACCGATCGCTACCAACGAATCGACCAGTCAACGAACGAAACAAATGGAATGAATTAGAAGAGTATAGCCGAAAATAATAATAATAATAATAATAATAATCGAAAAACTAGGCAGATCTGACATAGAATAATTAATCATCGATTGGTTCGGTTTGTCGTTATTTTTTTTTTTTTTTTTTTTTTTTTGGTGGTTGTTGTTGTCGATGACGACGACGACGACAACAACAACAACGAGAGAAAAAGAATCAAAGATTAAGAACGAAGAAGAAAAGGCTATACCCGCGTTCCTGGATCTCTTCTCTCTCTCTCTCTAGTGTGTTAGAAAGTTTTTTCTCTGGTTCATTTTTTTTCTTTTTGGTTCATTTCTGGTTTTTGTTGGATTTTTTCTTTTTTTTCTTTTTTTTTTTTTTTTTTTTTTGATCTTCTCCATTGAATGGGAATGAGTTCGGTATATCTTCGATTTTTTTTTATTTTACGTTCTCTAAACTCTATTCTATTCTTTGGGTTCTATTAATTTCAAGAGTGAAGAATTAGAAGAAAGACTTTGAGAAAGATAAAAGAGTTTAGAATAACAGAATAAGATTTCCAAATTATTTTGGATTAGATTTTTTTTTCACGTGGGTCTCCTACTACTAAGCTAAGCAAACGTTCTGGACTGGATAAGATTCAAAGATAAACAAATCGAAATATACAAAAATATTCAACAATTACTATTGCTATTGTGGGAAATTTTTCTCCCCAATCCAAAAGTTAGATGCAAGCAATTAATCGGAAAATTAAAAAAAAAAAAAAAAAGACAATCCAAAAAAAAAAACAGCAACCGCGCACATCAACAATGTCTATGTTCGAATGATGAATCCAATGATGATGGATCGATCAATCGGATCCGATTCGAATTGCATTGATTTACTCGTGCGATTGACGATGATACCTTTGGGATGGAGGCAAACCTTATACAACAAAAAAAATGCTATTGTCAACACAATATACTGTTTCGAAACTAATCAAACCAAATGACAACAGCCACAATAACAATAATAATAATAATAATAATAATAGAATCGATTGAATCACAAGATCTTTTACAGTAATAATAATAATAATAATAATAATAATTCCATTTACAATTTCCCATAGCGAAAAAGATGGAGCGAATCAAAATCGAAACGAATCATTGATTTAATAATTAAAAACGATTAATATTTTTGGTGGAGAATAATTTGAAATCAAAATAGAGATGAAAACGATCGATCTTTTCTCTCTCTCTCTCTCTCTCTCTCTCTCTCTCTCTCTCTCTCTCTCTCTCTCTAAGACATCAATCGAATTTGATCGAATTGATTCGAATCGAACAATCGAAACGAACGTTTTCCCGAACGTAATCAAGGTGATGGTTTGATGAATGAGCTTTGATTCGCAAAAAAAAAAAACCTTATGATCTAGTCAAAGATATTCGAATCCGATATTCAACCGATATTGTCATATTGGTTTGAATCGACAATTCAAAAATGATAGCAATCGAATTCGATTACATCGAATAATTTGATAGATTCACATTCACATTCACAAACAAAAACAAAAACAAAAACGAAAACGAAAATCTATCTAGAGATTATGGTAGGGAAATCGATCGGTCGGTAGATCGATCGGTCAATCGAATCGAAAACAATCGAAACAATCTAACAATAAAATTGATATTTAATAAAGTTTTTAGTTTTTCGTTTCGTTCGATTATGGATTCGATCGTGGAGGATTGAATTGAAGAAATTGAAGATTACCGTAATCGATCTAAGATTCAAAAAGAAAAAAAATGAAAACTGGAACCTTTTTTTTTTTTTTTGGAACACAATAACAAAGAGATAATCTACATAACAATTCAAAAAAAAAAATCAAACTCATTTTGATTCAATCAATCTGTTATTGTGAAATTAATTTTGAGAATAAGCAAGAAGAAAACAAAAAAAAAAGGGTATTCCTTTTTTTTTTTTTAATATAGATTCAGAATTTTTTTTTTTGAATTTTTTTCTCCATTATCCATTTTTTTTTTTGCATTTTGTTTCTCTTTGTGTTTGTTTGTTTCGATCCCTACACATCAACATCGACATCGAGTTTGATTTTCTTATTGTTTGCTGTTGTTGTTGTTGTTGATGTTGTTGTTGTTGTTGATGGCTGAATGGTTGGGATGATCACTTCGATGGGATTATCAATCTCTCTCTTTCTCTCTCTCTCTCTCTCACACACACACTGGGACTTTTGTCGATCGAGAACGACATCAAATATTAATCTATTCGATTGAGATTCATTTTTTTTTTTTTTTTTTTGGTAAAGAAATCATCTTCTAGCATCGTGTTTCATTTCGGTTGGGAGAGGGGGGGGGAAAGGAGAGGAGAATCAAAGAAGACAATATAACAATGAAGATACATCGAACGAGATGGGGGAGGGTTATGATCGAGGATTGTATTGATGGATTTTTTTTTGTTATAATTTTTCTCGTATTCATTCGAGAATGGAGAGAAAAATTATAAACTAAAGATATCTAGCAAATCTATCTAGTAGGAAAGAGTATCTACGAGGAGAGAAAAATCTCGAATCTTGAATTGAGATACTAAGAAGAAGAAGAAGAAGAAGAAGAATGATGGAGAAGATTTTAAACAATCAAAATACAATGACAATCTAGATGGATTGAGTTTGATCGCTTTAGCTGAATGAAAAAAAAAAATGAAAATGAAAATGAAATAATGTTTGAATTTGTTTGGATGATTCAATCATTTCAATGAATAGATGGATGAATGAAAAGCATCCAAAGAGAGAGAGAGAAAGAGGAGAAAAAAAAACGAATTCTTTCTCTTGAATGTGCTAAAGATGATGTTCTTTAGAATGAGGGGCGGTCTTCGAAGAAAATCTTCGATTTTTTTCCAGGCCCTCTCTCTCTCTCTCTCTCTCTCCCCTCTCTTTCTTTATAGACAGAAAAGGAAACGAAATGAATTGAATAGGAATCTTGATGATGGAATATAAAATTTATATCGAGACATAAAATCAAGGTATAAAGATGATTGTAAAACTAAAAGAAATCGTATTGACATCGAAGAAAAAAAGAAAAATTGAGAAAGAAAAAGGAAAGAAAGAAAGACGGGAGAGAAAGATGGTAAGGATATTGATATCATCGAAAACAATACGATAATAACAATTGTTAGATTTTTTTGCTTTATCTTTTTTTTTGTATCCTCTACGGTGTACAAATACGAATTGTAGCGATTCAGAACGAAGACAGGTAAATGATGGAAATAATAATAATAATAATAATAATAATGGTTGGTTGTGAGAATTTCCATAGAATGATTTCGAGATGATGATGATGATGATGAATCATTCGATGAAGATACCTGGGCGAATCTTTTTTTTTTTTTTTTGATCTTCTTTCACACAATAGATGTAGTGTGATAGATTTAGAGAATGATGATGATAATAATAATACCGGGAATAATAATAATAAAGTAGATGATTGAGATTGAATCGAGATCAAATCTAGACGATGAAGAATGGAGCGTAGAGAATTCTAAAAAAAATAAAGGAGAGAGAAAAAAAATCCTAATCATCGAATTCCTGTAGAGAAGAATTAGATATCGTAGCATTCGTTCTAATAGAGATAAATCGTTCAAATCGGTTTCGATCAATCAAATCAATCGGACAAAATGATCGGTGAAAGCATTCTATTCCCGAACGATCTACTTCCGATAATCTGTTCTAGATTGTTTAGAAAATTTGATTTATTTAAAGTTACAGATTCTATTCACAAAACATTACGAGACAAAAAGAGATTAGATTCTGGAAGAAAGAAGAAATCAATTAGTTTGTTATCTAAATCTTAAGGTTAGTTTAGTAGCTAAAAAAAATGAAACGATCCAAAGCAATCCGATCGATGACGATTCAATCTTTTTTTTTTTTTTTTTTTTTGATTCCACTGTTCTAAAGAGAGAAAAGATCAGTGATGATTGATTTCATTAAACAGTACGAATGTTTGTTTCCCTCTCTTCCTTTTTTGGAACAGATGTGTCTCATCTCTATGTATGTTCGTATGGAACCAGATTCCCGTTTAATCATCATCATTTTTATCATCAAATCTCTATGATGATGATACGATACTTGATCGTACGAATTGATTTGATTAGATGAGAATCGAGAAATCATTTCGCAATGTACACAATTTTATCAAAGGGCTAAATGATTTATTTAACTTTTTTTTCTCCCTTTCTCTCTCTCTCTCTCTCTCTCTCTCTCTAAGTCTCGAGTTCCGCAAGTTTGATTCAATGCCTTTCAACGATTCTCGAGAGAGAGAGAGAGAGAGAGAGAGACTTATTCTATCGGTCCGAATCTTTCTGGGTTATGGATCACAGAAAGAAAAAAGTTTCAAAGATTGGTAGTAATTTGGAAAATTGAAATTTTTTTTTCTCTCCAGAATAGAATTTATAATGCGTTACACTTGGTGGATCGATTCACTTTACCGAATCGGGACAAACATTACCACCAAGAGAGAGAGAGAGAGAGAGAGAGATAGGAAGGAAAAAGATCGAAGAAGAAATCCAAATTCAAACAGAATTACGATGGAATTCAATCCGATTTTATCTCTCTCTCTCTCTCTCTTTTCGCTCTACTTCGGAAAAGAAAATGACAATTAAACTAATTGACTTGTTTGTAAGAATGAATGAATCTATTTGGTGTTTCAAAAAAAAAAAAATCATCCAAAACAGAGTAAACAGTTCTCTAATTCTTCTTCTTCTCTCTCTCTCTCTCTCTCTCTCTCTCTAGTCGTACCATCATATGATTCCGCAATAAAAACCGCAAACTAGATCATCAAAAAAAAAAAAAAAAAAAAAAAAGATTAGAATTCTCGAACACAAAGATTATAGAAAAGATGAGAAAAAAAAACGAACAAGATTGCAATCGGATCATAATCAATGGAATCCAGATGGACGTGTAAGCTGCACAAAAGATTTTCTACTTTCTATCAACCAAAAAAAAAACTATAGAATTTCATTGATTATATTCAAAATTTCATCGCTATAAAATGATTGTCATCATCATCATCATCGCAACTACAATTCAGATCTTCAAACAACGAATGAATGAATAACAAATCAATCGCAAGTAGAATCTTCGTACAAAAGAAAGAAAGAAAGAGGAAGAGATTCAATCTAGAGGAAGAACAGATAGAGAGAGATACAAATGATTTTGACAAAAAAAAAAAGAAAGAAATGGAACAGAATTGGGAGAGAAAAAAAAAATCCCAAACAAATCGTATTGAAAGAGGACAAAAATCGAAAAAGCAAAAAAAAAAAAAAAAAAGATTAAAAAAATTTCGCAACGAAAAGTAAAGTGAATGTCGAGAGAATAATTGCCAAGAATCCGTTCCAGTCACGTAGAGATCAAAGAGATCAAAGAGACTAAGAGAAGGAGAGAGAGAGAGAGAGAGACAAAGTGGACCAAACACGTAATGAGAAATGATCCAAAGTATTTATTATCATTTTCTCTTCTCTGAATTCAAGATTCATAGGATCTTGATAGGCAAAATTCCGAAATCATCATCGAAAACCGATGGGTTCGAAAACTGTCGAAAGCTTTGAAATGTAATCGGAAATGGTATGGAATTATTTTCTTGAAACTTTCGGTAGTAATCAATCAGCGGCAAGCGAAATTTTGATGGATAAAAATAAGTCTATTTTTTAAAATGAGACCTCAATGATTTGTTTACGTTTGATTTCAAATTGAATTCTGTTTAAGAGCCCAATGGAGAGTGAAGAAGAAAATTTGAGTCGAAAATTATCGCTTTGAGAAATTTTATTTGACTACAAATAGACTTGTTTGAACTGTATTTCTCGAAATTAAACAATCAAAATGATATCACTGTTTTCAATTTGATCAATTTTTAGATTTAGAATGATTCCGAGAATTGTTCATTTCTATTTTCACATTTCGATTTATCTATTGACAAAAAATGAACAAGAGTTATTAGATTTTTTCGGCATCAAGAAAGACTTTTCTTTTATGAAAATCTCGATCATAGTATTGCCATGATTCAGTTTTGGGATCTTTCCACGGGTAACGAGGATCACCAGGAAAAACTGCTTCACGACTAGCGCTGGTGAAAAATCCTTTGTTATATTCCCAGCTCGTTTGGTTGTAATTGAGCTGATACCATCCGAACAAGGCGAAATAGTATAAAATCAAGCCATTTCCGATCGTCTTTCTGACAAGAGTTGCATGAAATCGACCCTGAAAAATCAAACAAAAAATATTGATTAGACTCGAATCTATAAGTGATTAATAAATATCGAACAAGTTTTGGAGTCAAAAAATCTTCGAATAGATTCAATGGATATCGATAAAATCTTCTTATCGGATTATAATGAACTTTACGCAATTCTGGAACATCGAATGGCTCAGAGGGATGAAGATCTTGAGCTTTTAAAAATTTTATCCGCCATTGTCGATCTTTTTCGGTAAAATTTGGGCCTAATCGAGCACGTTCGTTCTCAAATCGACCAACAATCGAAGTGTGAAAAGTTCCACTGGTTTCGCTGCCAGCATATTTCGGTGATTCGGAAGGAACTTGAATCTTTGCAGTAGTCAAAATTTTCTTTATTTTATCCTCTGAAATCGATACTTTAGAATCGCTGGCATTTCCATGACCCATTTCAAACACTTATTTGGAAAAAAAAACAAAACCAGCAATCTGGGAGAAAAATAACTTTTCGAAAACCAGAATGAATATTCAAAAGATTCCACAAGGACAAAAAATAAACATCGACTATTTCAGCTGAAGTTGCTAGAATGCAGTGGAAAGAGCAAGAAATATGCGATTCGCACATGATATTCTATGATCGAAATTTGATTTTCTCTAATCTAATTTAATTGATCTTTCAAACTTGATCATTTTCTTTAATCTGGTAAGAATTGATTCAAAGTGAGAAATCTTTTCCCATATTTTACTATCTCTTTTTTTTATTGCTCAGATTTAAATCAAATCGATTGAATTGCATTGACGAAATCAATATGAGTGCCGATGGTTTGAAACAAATCACATTGGATGAATTAAATATTGGTCAATTACAGAATCTAAAACAATCGCTTGATAATGTAATGATTGATTTTTAATAATCGAACAATTTCTAATCGAATGATTTTTTTTTTTTGAAGGAAATTGAGATTCTAGAACGATCAGCTGCTGATCTTCAGACTGCTCGATTAAAATTTGAAGAATGTTCCGAAACGATCAAATCGTTTGATAAAATCTCGAACGGTGACGAGATTATGGTACCATTGACTCCATCGTTGTATGTGCCTGGAAATCTGATCAATACCGATGAATTTCTAATCGATATCGGTACTGGTTATTATATTGAACGTGATCGTAAAGCATCGGAAGATTATTTCAAAAGAAAATCACAATTCGTCAATATTCAAATGGAAAAAATTGTCAAATCATTGCGAGAAAAAAATGTAATAAGACAGAGCTGTGTGCAATGTATGCAGAAAAAAATAGCGGATGCAAATAAAAAAAATGCCTTCTCATCAAACAAATGAGGTCTCGAAATACATTGGAGAGAAAAAAAAATTCAAAACGCAAAAACTACTCCAATTTTGGATTGCCTAATTCTTTGTATTTTAAATCTTCGTTCTTTCTTGATCGCATCTAATAAATCTTTTTTTCCTTACACAAACTATACTTTTAGATCGACTTTGAAAACTGATTGAGACTTGACAAAAATAAAAAAAAAAATAAATCAATCTCAATCCGATCTACAATTTAGGATAGAAATCAAAATTTGGATTTGCCAAATTATTATTGATTGATTGATTGATCGATTGATCCACAAACGGCAGCTAACAAATCTTTTGAAAAGGATCAAAATAGAGATGAAAATTTTAGCAATTCTATTTTCTTTATTGCATTCGCTCTAATGACATTGAATCCTACTTACTCAATTTAAGTTGTATCATTTCAATCATGGAATGTCTGGAACAAAGACAAAAAAGATTTTGTGATCAAGTTTTCAAGCTAAACAGACTAATCTCTTTTAGTATCTTAGTGAGCTAACCTAGCCTCACTAAACTAGTCCACTAAGCTAAGCTAGATTGATCGAAGCAAGATTTGAGAAAAAAACCTAAGGTCTGGTTAAATTTGTAAACGGATATCGGATTTTCTATCAGAAGCCATGAAGAAGGTGTGTTCCGGTGCACAATAACGCCATCTAAGACTTTGAGATTTTCACTGTTGTCGCTCGTATTTCCTTTTGAAATTTTCTCGAAATTTCTTTAAATCCTAAAAATTCAAGCGAACAAGAATGAATGAATTCCAATCACTGTAATTTATGTAATTTCAATTGGAATTTGATGTTTGTAGTAGCTATTCTCTACAATTTTCTCTCTTTATACTCTCGACCTTGATCGACTATAATGATGATGATCATTATTGTCCTCGAAGACCTGCTAATGATTGAATGATTTTGAATCAATTATCAATCTTTGTCTAATTGATTTCAACACATCAAATCACTTTCGATCGAATTCAATGTAAAATAAAATTGTAAAATGGATTGAATTGAATTGCCATAAAGCATTGAATAGATCGAGAGAAGGCGAGAGAGAAAGAGAAAAAGAGAGAGAGAGAGAGAGCGATACAAAATCCATAAACGAGAAAAGATCATTTGGAATACAGAAAGATTTGAATTGAAACAAACAATTGAAGAACAAAAAAAAAAAAAAAAAAAAAAAAAAACGAAAGCAAATGAATCTATCCATCCTTCAGTGATCATCATCTTGTGCTGAATCAAAATCATCGATCCACTTGAATTGATTTGTGCTGAACGTCTATGCGTTAGATTTGGCGTTCAGCATTCCAATCTTGTTTTGTTTCGGTTTGATTAATTTTTGATTTTTTCTTTTGATTTTCAGTCTCTCTCTCTCTCTCTTTCTCTATATTTTTCTTCAACTTTTCGTCTTCCAAAAAAAATTCCTCTAAAACATCGAATTATCGAAACCAAAACACTTTGATTTTATATTGAAATAGTTTGGAGAAGGAAACGAAACGAAACGAATGAGGTTCAATCGAAATCCTTCTAAATCAAATTTTATTCATTCTTCGAATGGATAGATTGATTTTCTTCTTTCTTTTTTTTTTTTTGAAGGAAAAAAAAATAAAAATGTCAATGTTTGAAATTTGATTCGAATTTAAATTTCGATCCCATTTCGGATGATAACGAACGTAGCTAAATAATCTAATAATTATTTCTGTTCTTGTTCAAATCAAATCAATCCATATTGAATTGAGAATGTGTTCAAATTCGAACAAGATAATTGTTTTGAATCTTTGTTTTTTTTTTACTTATAATTTTCATAATATCTAATCAAAATTTAGCCTTCAAGAATTTAGCCAAAAACTATAATTAGCCATCGAGAGAGAGAGAGAGAGAGAGAGAGAGAGAGAGAGAGAGAGAGAGAGAGAGAGATTGAAAAAGATTTTTGCTCCATCAGCTCCGATACCACTATCTCTTCGGTATCGATTCCAAAGTGGATCGATTATTCGATCCGAGAGATTGAAATCAAATCCTTTTGATTGATTATTAGCTCTCAATGTTTTGGTTCGTCGCAACATTTTACTCCGATCATTGATTTCTTCAATCGAAATCATCATTTGTTCACATATTTCATTTGATACCGCATATATCAAGTGTAGTCACCATCGATCAAGATATTCGATGTTTCGTTTCGATTTGGATACCCACTATCATTATCGAATATTGTCTATCACACAATCATCCTAATCATCATCATCTTCATCATCTTCATCTTCATCGGCGTCATCAATATCTCAATCGTTGAGAACAACAACAACAACCAAAACAGCAACGAAAACGAAAACGATTTGAGGATGAAATCCCAAAAAAAAGCAGCAGCAAATAGAAGTCTCATCATCATTATCATAATCAACAACTCACATCATTGAATGATCATTTGCAATCGCTCAACAATCATACATTGAAGCATTTTCGATGATGGAGAGAGATTTCACCACACCACACAATACTATTTAATTATATTCGATTGATGATTAGTAGTATTTATCAAATTTTATAGCATTTACTTTTTTCAAGCTTTTTTGTTTGCGAGATTTTTCTTCTTTCTTTCTCTCTCTCTCTCACTTTTTTGTTTCTTTTTCTTATTGATTTTCGTCAAAGATCTTCTATTGATTCTTCGAAGAAACTCTTCTCTCTCTCTCTCTCTCTCTCTCTCTCTCTCTCTCTCATCGTCCTTTTCTCCATCGTTAGGTTTTTTTGTAATCATTTTATTTTTTTGCTTTGCTGCTTATTTATTTTCTCCATACCATTGAGCTTTCGATCGAATTCGATCATCCACATCATCATCATCATCATCATCCAGCATCAACAACATCCTCATCATTATCCTCTTCTCTCGATGATGATTATGATTGTGATGATGTTGATGATGCTGGATGATTATGATTGTGATTATTATTATTATTATTATGATGTATTTTATTAAGACTTCTAATAAAATACATCATATTCATTCTAAAATCTAACTAATCTAGGCAACCAGAAAGAAGAAGAAGAAAAAAAAGAAATTTTTTTTTTTTTGTTGCTTTTTCTGCCAATGTCTTCGATGCTTGATTTTAGTCTGTTGTGATTTTCTTCAAGACAATCAAACCTCGATCCAATCTCCTTATGGTCGGTATTTTGGTTGAATGCAAAAAAAAAAATAAAAAATGATATTTTTTATCATCATCTATGCTAAATCTAACTTTTCTTAGATTTGAGTACACATTCGATGTCTTTTTTTTTTTTTTTTTTTTTTTTTTTTTTTTTTTTGGGATAACCAAAACTACGATTGTCGTCGACGTCGAGAGGACTCTATGGTTAATCACTAATCAGCATCCCAACAATACGATACGATATGATACGATACAATGATTGCTTTTAATAGCTGCTGCTGTTGCATCTCCTAAAAAATTAATTCTCTTTGAATTTTTTTTTTCCCAGAAAATCAAAATCAAAAAAAAAAACTCAATTTAAGTTTAATAATTAAAGTTAGATTTTCTTTTTATTTTTTGTGTCTTCAATCAATTACGGCTTTACGGTTACGGAAAACAATACCAAACAAATAAACGCATCTCTGTTTCGTTTTGAATTCTCAAATGTTTGTGAATTATTGGTGTTCGCATTTTTTCTCTCTCTCTCTCTCTCTCTCTCTCTCTCTCTCTCTCTCTCTCTCTCTCTCTCTCCTTCGCTATTTGAATTTGGTCCGAATTTGAAGTCGGCTATTTTTTGGAACAAAATCCAAAGTATTGAATACAATCAACAGATTTCGATCAACAGAATCGAATCGAATCGAATCAATCGAATTCGATTTTGTTTTCAATTCAATCTCGATGTTCTCAATCGAATCCAATCCAATCAGAACAATCATTTCGATCCAAAAATTGAAACCGACTATTAATAAAGTGCTAATAAATTTTGATTAATTTTGAGATCTTCCGATCTAGATTCAAGATGGTGATGATATAGAAGTGATTGAGATCATCGATTATTTGATTTTTCGATCCAGCAAATCTTTCATTTCTCTCTCTCTCTCTCTCTCTCTCTTGTTTGTGGCAAAAAATCATCATTTTTTCCATTTGTCTGCAATACAATCTTAAATGATTTGACAGATAATTTTTTTTTCTCGTTTACGATCCAAACATTTGTGAATAAATTGTGATCCCTTTGAAGAACAAAAAAAGAGAGAGAGAGGGGGGGAGTTTTGTTTTTTGTTTTTTTGTTTTCTTCTCCATTTTCGTTTCGTTTTTTTCGTTTCAACGATGTCGTTCAAGAAAATTTTTAGCAAAAAAATCAAACAAAACGATGATGGTAAGTCGATTCTTATTAAATTCTAACTTTCTTCCCGCCCCTCCGGCCCGATGTTCCTCCCGTCCAGAATTCGAAATTCTCTAAATATCTCGATACTTTCACTTTCTCTCTCTCTCTCTCTCTCTCTCTCGCTCTCTCTCTCTCTCTCTCTCTCTCTCTCTCTCTCTCTCTCTCTCTCTTTCTCTCTTTTTATGAGAGATAATTTTTCTAATTTCTTTATTTTTCAAGGACTTTAATTCAAATTCTCCAATGACTATGAAATTTTGATTTATTATTTTATTGGGGGGGCGACCGTGGGGAAGAGAAAAGAAAACGGCGATGAAAACAAAAATAGAAACTTTATCTAGATAAATGCTTCAATGCTCCTTTGACTGTTTGTCTGTTTGTCTGTTTATTTTTTGCTTTTTTTTAGTTTTTGTGAACGAATTCAAGCACGTTTCATGGTTAAATAGGAGAAATCTCTCTCTCTCTCTCTCTCTCTCTTCTTGGTTAATAACTACAAATCTTCGAATCTTTTTCAAGATCTTTCTTAAAGTGATGAATGTAGTGAAAACGGAAAACGATTGATACGATTGAATTGGAAAGAGAGAGATAGAGAGAGAGAGAGAGAGAGAGAGAGAGAGAAAAGTTTCATTGAGATTTGCATCGATGAAGCACATCTTCCAATCTTTTACCTTGAGGTGCTAATTCAAATTGGAACAGAGTGTAAAAGTGAGGAAGAGAGAATTAATTCTCATCGACAATTCAGTGAAGTTCCACAAACATTTGATTTTGTTTTTTTTTTGAAATTTTTAAAGGACGTTGGGGGAAAAAAACTTTCATTTTTGCCTAGATAGATAGATAGATAGAGATCGATGATTATTTACTTTGATCGATTTATTGATCCAATTTTTTCTTCAAAAATTTCTTTTATGTAAAATAAAAGTGGAATGAAGTTTGTAATCTAATGATTGCGCTTGCTGTTGGAAAGCAACATTCGAAGTACATCGACAAATTCGTCCAAGTCTCTTTCTCTCTCTGCTAAGGGTTAGGTTGTAATCGAACCGATTTTCGATCGAAGAACTCTCATTTTGTGATGCTATTTTACTGTAATTTTTTTTCTATGAGATAATTATCTAAGCTTTTTTTTTTTTGATTTTCTCCAGAATTCTTTCACTATTCGAAATAACACTTTCAGGCGAACTCGATTTTCGAGTTCGAAATCAAAAGAATTTTTGTATTTTTTTTTTCGGTTGAAAAATTAGAGAGAGAGAGAGAGAGAGAGAGAGAGAAAGAGAAACAGCAAATCAATCATTGCAAAAGGACATCTTTTATATTTTGGAAAAAACTGGGGGAAAAAAATACCCATTTCGTAGTATTTGATTCAGTGTATTGGATTGATTAAAGTTTGAATCGAATTCAATATCAAACCAAGATAACAAAAATCCGGGTGAAGCATCTTAATCGGTTGTGATTGTTTTCCAATTTCGTTCCAAATGGAATATCTTCACTTTCTCTCTCTCTCTCTCTCTCTCTCTCTCTCTCTCTCTCTCTCTCTTTCAATTTTATTCGTTCAATCAATTTTTTGTCGATTTTTTTTTGGTTTGTTAGTTTAAAGATAATAAATTTGGAAAGGGAAATAAAAACGCCGGTTGTGATTATTTGTTTCAGAATACTTTTAGGAATACTGTAGTTTCATTGAAGTAGCATCTCTCTCTCTCTCTCTCTCTCTCTCTCTCTCTCTCTCTCTCTCTCTCTCTTTCTCTTTCTATTCTTTCAATCGTATTACTCTTTTACATTGCTAGTATGCTCGAAAAATGCTTGAAGCAATTTCTTCGTTTTTTGTGTTTTTTTTTTTTTTTTTTGGTCTGTTGGAAAACAAAAACAATCTTTGAAACAAAAGCTAGATCTATCAAGAAAAGAAGAGAAGAGAAAGAATCTCATTGAAAACATTCAAACACTCTTCGATTGTTAAATTGTTCACTAATGAAGATTTAATCTCTCTCTCTCTCTCTCTCTCTCTCTCTCTCTCTCTCTCTCTCTCTCTCTCTCTCTGTGTGTGTGTTGATCTCGATTAGAGAACAATACAAATTCTGATAGATTAATATCGTCTATATTTAAGTTCAATATTGTTGAATATTATTATATTCTAAAAGATCTATACTAAGAAATAGAACTTGATAAATATCCAGGGAAATCGAACTATTAATCAAGTATGGCAAATAATCATCTCATTGTCTCTCTCTCTCTCTCTCTCTCTTTCATTGTCTTTGTCTCTCTTTGTCTCCATTATTCTTTTAAAATTAAATTGTTATTTTTGGAAAACAAACACTAACACTAACACTAACAACAACGAAAACAACAACAACGAAAAAAAGGCAAACTGTGAGATTTTTTTTTTCTCCTTCGATTCAATGTCCTAGGTCCCAAGTCTAGGTATTCTGTTTGTACTGTGGTGTGTGTATGTGTGTGTGTGTGAGTCACACTGACAATTTTTTTCTCTTCTCTCTTGTGAATTCGATCACGAAATAGCAACAATAGAGCTCTCTCTCTCTCTCTCTCTCTCTCTCTCTCTCTCTCTTTTCAGGTCCAAACAAAATTCTGGTTAGTAGGTGCTCTCCAAATGATTCTCAAACAATCGAATGATTTTCTTTCGAAATCGCTCTCGATTCTAGGGCTATCTATGTAACTATGAACCGTATAAGGCGCGTATGGTTGATTTCGAAAACAGGGTCCGAACGAATCAAATCAAACCACTTCCCATTCTTTCTCTAACGTTTTGAATGAAATCATATTCTTCGATACGAAACGAAGAAGAGAACGGAGACAGAGAGAGAGAGAGAGAGAGAAAGAAAAAAAAAAAGCTGAATTAATTTTCGTTTTTTTTCCATTTTTCCATTCATTTTCTTTCATCAAATTGAACCTGGAGAATAGAGAGAGAGAGAGAGAGAGAAAAAAAAAATTTTCTCGCCAATCGATCTGCATTCATATCCCATAGATTTTGATCGATTGTGAAAGGAAAAAGCAAAAAAAAAAAAAAAAAACAAATTCAATCGTTGATCTTTCTCTATCTCTATCGAAACAACTTGATCATCCGGATTTTGATTCAAAAAAAAAAAAAAATGAATTTTGCTACAGTTCAATCAATTCCGGTATCTTAGAATCAAAAAAAAAAAAAAACCAAAAACAAAATCATCAACAATTAATCGCTAACATTTGTTCGCTCTCTCTCTCTCTCTCTCTCATTGAAATTCTTCGATAATTTTGTACCGTTTCAAATGATACTTTTGGATTTCTTACTTCCTATTCTTGGAGAACTTCACAACATCGGAACTGAGCAACGGAATTTTTCTTGTGGATCTCTCTTTTCGATGAAGAAAAAAAAAAAGATTTTTTCGATGTTCTCGATCGAAACAGTGATTTCGATTGATTGAGATCTTAATTTAATTCTATTCAATTCTCTCTCTCTCTCTCTCTCTCTCTCACTCTCTCATTAAATGATTAACTAATCGTTTAGCTAATCCTAGTAGATGAGAGAATCTCTACTGTATTTTTCTTTTATTTTTCATTTTTTTTTTTTTGCAAATCATCAAGAATATGAATTGAATTTGAATTAGATCCAGCCATTTCATTGCCTTCGGATTGTATCTTCAAACCAATGAAATCTAATCGAATCTTTTTCTTCTTTGATTTAAAATTACTTTTGCATCGAATGAGATTTGGTACTCGTTTTTTTCTCCCACATTAATTCGATTTGATTTGATTTGATTCTATCTCTCTTCGAATGTTAGTTGTTGTCTGATTTTGATCTACGTTGATCAATTCATCATCGATCTTAGTGTAAAAGTTTTTCGCAAAAAAAAAAAAAAAAATCAAATCAAATTCGTTCGATAATTACAACAGAGAAAAAAATCAAAAAAAAAAAAACAAAAAGAACTTCTAGTGAAAGAGAATCCTATTTGTGTTCCAGAATATTCTTCAATATTTCACTAATGGATAGATACTGTATGTAGCCCCTAACAAAATCCAATCCCATCCCATTGATTCGGTTTTGTTTGTTACCTCTATCGAAAAGTTCTTCAACTAAGAAGAGTGAAACAAATAAATGATAATTAATTATGTCATCACACCGTTGTTGACCGGTTAAGGTATACCGGTGACCATGGTCACCATGGTCTTCGCCTCTTCATTTCAATCATTGATCTTTCTCTCTCTCTCTCTCTCTCTCTCTCTTTTGCACTATCATCGAATATTTTCAATGAAATTTAGCTTCTCTTTGTCTCATTTTTTTTTCCGACGCCAATCTCAATATTTTTATTTTTCTGTTCAGAGTTGTTTTCGTATCGCCTACAAATGTTTTCTCGCCTCGAACCAATCATCTTCAATGTCAATTAATTCAAAACTATAATTAGAATCAATCAATAGACTACTAGATTAAGTGTATTCAATCATCGAAATTTCTAATTCTTTCTCTGTTTTTTTTTCTAATATTTTTGATTTTCAAATCGTTTTTCAAAACTTTCAAAATTCCAAATGCTCTTCTTTATTTAGTCGTTTTGGTTAGTGCCAGTTTCAATCCAACGGATCAATCGAATACGATCAATGCGTATGAAAATCAAAAAGATAATTTAAATTCGAATTTGAATGAAGAGAATCTTCACAACGCTACCATCGAGAACAATACTAGAACATCGAAAAATTTCACAAAATCATCAAGTCCGTTTGGGAATTTTTTTCGCCGTAACAAAAACTCAAACTCGGGAGGTGATCAGCAATCGAATATTTCGAATGACATATCAATCGAATCGAATCGTTTGATATCGCAACCAATCGTTTCGATGCAAAATGAAAATTACGATACTGTTACTGGTATCGTATCACAATCTTCTACATCGAAAGAATTTCAACAACAATCGATATCGTTACCATCGGAAACGTCGACAACAATCACAACAGTACCGAATGAAGAATTTCGTTTAGCATCTCAATCGATGATGGAAAAATGTTCCATCAATAACGCTGATTGTTCCCCATCGATCAACAATGAACACTTACAGCAACAAAAATCTAATGATTTTTTAGTTTCATTGAATAATCAATTGAAAAAATCTAAATTTCTTCGCTCCTCAACAGAATCGTTACAAAAATTGACAAAAAAATCATCAAACGAATCATCATCGGTGTTGGCGACGATTCATTCGAATATCAACAACGATCGAAATAATAACGAAAACACTTGTTTCGTTTCAAGTGATAGCGTTCAACATTCAACGATCGAAATCGATCAAAAATTGCAACAAATCAAAATGAGTGAATTTGATTCCGTTCCATCGGTTTTGAGTGCGGCACAGATTCTAATACAAACTGGAGACTGTAAGTGAAACTTTTGGAATTTTGTTTTTGTTTTTGTTTTTTTTTTGTTTTTTGATTTTCGCCCTAAACTATCAGCTCGAAATCAATCGAAATTTTTTTTCTTTTTTTACTTCTTCTTTCGAAATCTCTTTTCCGGAGAGCTGAATTTAAATTAAATTTAGATCAAAAAAAAAACTGGACTAAACTAAACTAAACTGATTCTGAATGTTTGTTTTTCTACGTTGCTGTTTTGATTCCCAATTCCATTTTCAATGGGCCAGAATTAAAGATCAAAGTGATAAGAATAGGCAAATTCCGTAGATAATTATCACTTAGGACTAAATTGCTCTATTTTTTTTCGGGAGGAGGAGGTGTAGGGTCTCTCAATTTTTTTTTCTTTGAATTTATTCATTAAAAATTCAAACGATCTCATTCTATCTTTCTTTTTCTCGATTAATCTAGTTTTCACTAGTGGTGTACTTCACTTCAATAGTTTTTCTTTTTTGACATCTCAATGATAATAATAATAATAATAATAATGCAAGTTCCTAGCGATAGCAAACAATAAATTTTTTTTTTCTCCTTCTTCCACTTAATGAAGGGGAAAGTTAGCAAAAAAAAAAAAAAAAAAAAAAAAAAAATAAATGCAAACGAAACCAAAGAGAGACCAAAAGTGTTAGATGAGATAGGTGCATTAATCTAACTACCTTTATGAAACTTAATTAAAACCTTTTTTTTCTTCTTCTTCTTCTTCTTCTTTCGCTAGTCCCATTCGTTTTCTCTCTCTCTCTCTCTCTCTCTCTCTCTCTCTCTCTCTCTCTCTCTCTCTCTCTCTCTCTCTCTTTCTCTCTCTCTCCAAATGCAATTCTCTTTGCTTGGATTATTTTTAGTACCAAAGTGACAAATTTTTACCTAGAATGCCATTCTCTCTCTCTCTCTCTCTCTCTCTTTTTTTTTTGTTCCAAGAAATCTACAGTCAATTTTTAGTCCATTTGATTGCAAGAAGATTACTTGTGTTGCTGATCTTAGCGACCTAGAATCAAGATACTTCTTTCAAAATTGTCAAGCTTTCACGCGTACGATCATTTTTTTCATCTTTTTTTTTTTTTTTTTTTTTTGATCGATCTCAGAATAAATCCATTAAATCTGATGATGGAGAGAGAGAGAGAGAGAGAGAGAGAGAGAGAGAGAGAGAGAGAGAGAAACTGTCACTTTATCACAATCGATGTCGATCACAACACTTAATCGAATAGCCATTGAATTCCTTTTTTTTTTTTTTTTGTCCCAATGTGTTCTAGTGGTACCGATTTGTGATCGAAGAAAGAAGAAAATTTGTACAGACTAAATCATAATCGAAAATTAATGAAAATATGATGATTTTATTCTCGAAAGAATTTTTCTTTCCCAAATTCTTTCTTTTTTTTTTTTTTTGCTACTTCGTTTCCAATGTCGCGATCACTTTTGCATCGCTATCTATTTCTTCTATTACTTCTATCTCAATCTTAAATGATTTCGATGATATTTTCATTACATTCCCAAAAGAGATTCCAAAAAGATTTCTTTGGATCATATATTTTATGCCCGTAATTCTATTGATTGAATTTGATGATGTTACTCTCTCTCTCTCTCTCTCATTCTGCGTCTGACCGTTGTAGAGCTCACATCGCTAAAATCCAATTTTAAATTGTTTCTTAAATAATCGACTTTTTTTCAATTAATTATCAAAAATTATCATCTCTATATCTTTTTTTTTTTCAAAATTTACCTTTCCACTTTGAACTTTGGTACATCTGCTTAAAAATTTAAGCAAAACTTGACTTTTAACTGATTCATCAGTAAATTTTTCACTAGTTCTAAATACCGCATTTTGTTATAATTCCGTTTTTGTGTTAAATCATTGACTTTCCTTTTCTAAGTTATCATCGATTTGATAGTTTACGTTAAACTTTATTAGTTTGACCTAGACTAGACTTGAATTTCATCAATTGGTGATAAAAACTTTTAAAATCCTCTTTATCTTCACTCGAACTTTTTCATCTAAACTTATCATCAAATCATCAAATTTTCACCTCTAATTCATCAAATCAACTCAAATATAAAATTTGAAAAAAATTTCATCTATCAAAACCATTGGAAATCACCTAATTAATATAATTAATACATCACCATTCATCAGGTCGTATTTTTCCGTTTTTTTCTTCCTTTTTCCAACGATTTTTCTCTCTTCTTGCGGCTGCTCCGCCTTCTATTTCGAATTTTGAACTGTCTAAGCTGAATACAGCGCCGTCTTAAATTTGAAATTTATCTGTCTTTAACTAAACCAAAATGGTTAAACGTAAAAACAAAACTGCTCGTCTCAAGACGCGCAGCGATAGCATCTCCAATACTACTACCATAATCAATAACATCTCAGACTCTGGCAGCGACATCGAGGAGATCGAAGTTGTGGCTCGTAAAACTGCTAGAAAAAACGATCCAATGGAAGATATGCTACAACAATACCACTCTAACCCTGGCGACCTTGCAAACTTGACAGTTGGCCAATGCATTGACCTACTAGTTTTCGCATCGAAAATCGAAGATCGAAAATTGATGCAGAAGTATTCAAGCCTATTGGAATCAATATCAGCCAACCTTCGTAAAATGACCGAACCGATCCAGAACCAAAACGCGCAAAACTTAGGAAAAATTTTCTCAGAGCTCACCAACATTAACAACAACATTGTAAATCTCAAGCAAGAGGTCGAGAAAATCAACAGCAGAATCAACACTACCACCATCACTCAAACAGCCACATCCAACAAAACCTATGCTCAAATTATCCAAACACAAGCCCCTAGACAAAAGACTCAGGACTACAAAACTATCATCATCAAGTCCACCATCCCAAATCAAGTTCAACCGAAGATTATCGAATCAAAAATCAAGAAGATCATCTCAGACACCAAATCGAATGCTAAGATTACGAAAATCACGACTAACAAGTCAGCAGTTGTGATCCATTCGGTGGAGAACAACCAAGAAAATTTTGATAAACTTATCAAAAATTTAAATGAACATTCCTCAAATGGAAACCAATTCAAAGCCTTCACACCCAAAAAACTAGACCCAACAATCGTAATTAAAAATGTTTCCATCGACAATAACATCACAACCATAATACCACAATTGATCAACAACAATCCACAACTCCAAAACCAAGACAAAAACATCAAATTTTTATTTAAAATGAAAAGTTTCAATCCCAAGAATATGAACTTGGTCTTCCGAGTCTCACCTGAGACCTTCCGAATCATCAATGATCAGATGAATAACTTCGTCTTCATTGATTTTCAGAGATGCCAAGTAGAGCATAAGGTGTTGTCCGCCAATGCCAGAAATGCTTCCTATTTAATCATAAAACTGCTGATTGTAAAAATTCACCAGTTTGCAAACACTGCAGTTCCCCCAAAGACACAAATCACAAATGTGCAAATGAACAACAGAAATGTTGTTCAAATTGCAAGAATTCGAAATTACACAAAAACGACACGAACCATCACCCCAACTCTGACCAATGTCCATTCTACAGAACACAAATCACACGATTAATTGAAAGAACCCAATACTTCCCTCCTAATTGAATTGATTCTTTCAATTTAATTTATCTATTTTAATCTTTCTATCTATTGCTTAGTTTTAGTTTTAACTTATCACTTTCTTACTTGACTTTAATTAACCTAACTGTTTACAATGGATGAACACATTAGAATAGCACAACAAAATACAAGAAAAAGCTTAATGGCTACTAAAGAGTTATTAAGCGAGATAGAAAAATCAAAAGTAGACATAATTCTTACACAAGAACCAAACACGCAGAACACTAACCAAATTTTAGGATATCCCCTCCAAGCTAAGGTATATCATGTAGGAAACAATATAAAACCCAAAACAGGAATTATAATCGCAAACAAAACTCTCTACACTAAATTAATAGAAAATTACACACACTCTTGGATGACTAGCATCCAAGTACAATTAGAAAATACACAATTAATTATTAGTAATATCTACATAGAGCCAAATACAATAACAGATAGTCATATAGAGACCCTTAGAAACTTATTAAGAGACTATGATAACTATCCGTTAGTGCTATCCGGTGACTTTAATGCGCGTCACATCCTGTGGCAGGACCGGATAGTCAACAAGCAAGGAGAATATATCTGTGAACTAATCAATGACTTTGATTTGCAAATTCACAATGATAATTCTCCAACTTGTATGACTGAAAACGGCGTTAGTATCATAGATCTAACACTTACTAACAGTAGGGCCACCCCTTATTTGAAACATTGGAACTCAAAAGGTCCTCTCAGCAGTATTTTCGATCATTCTTTGATCGAATTCGAATTCTCTTCGAAAAACATTCCTCACAAAATCCCTCATTCCACGAGGGAATTTGATGAGACGAAAGCTGATTGGATGAAGTTCCAGAAACTTATAGACACGAAAACTATAGATAATTTTACAAAACAGATAGAAAATACAGAAAACACTCACAAAATAGATAACATTATTCACAGGTTTACAAAAATAATACAAAATGCTGCATATCATTCGATTCCCATCATCAAGAGATCTACTTATTTACGAAGATCCGATTGGTGGGATGATGAACTGAAATGCATGCAAATAGTGGTTAGGAATAAGAGAAATATCTTTTCTCATGAAAAACACCCAGAAGTTAGGCAACACTATTACAAAGAATTCCAACATTTTAGAAATAAATACGTTAGGATGATACGTAGGAAAAAATTTCTAAAATGGAAGGAATTTCTTGAAGAAATACATTCCCAGAACACCTGGGGTAACACGTTCAAAATGATTAAATACAAAACTAACCCAAAATCAAATACACTCCCTATCTTGGAAGATTTTCCGACTAGAAAACATCCTGAAATTATCAGGAACATAGTTGAAACAATCTTCCCTTCGAAAACATCTAGGCTCTCTCCTAGATTCACTTCAGATAGGATTAAGGACACTACACAACAAAACATCACCATAACTAAAGATTATATTGAATCTTTGATTCAAAATACCAATAGCAAAAAAGCACCAGGTATCGATCACATCACTTATAGTATGTTGAAACAAATTCAAAAAATAATTAGTAAATTTTTAGCTAAGTTAATAGAAAAATGTCTGAGAATAGGCTACTTTCCAAAACAATGGAAAAAAGGAATACTAGCTATATTCCCCAAGCCTAATAAATCAGATTTATATAATCCAAAAAACTATAGGCCTATTAGTTTACTTTCATGTTTAGGCAAACTATTAGAAAAAACAATTCAATTCCATATTCAAAATTATTTTAGGGAAACAAAAATTTTAAATACTAGTCAACATGGGTTCGTACCAGAGAAATCTACTATTACGGCCCTGTTTGAAATCAAAAACAAAATTTTAGAGAACAAAATCAATAGTTTAACATCTATAATTGCGATCGACTTCACTGGTGCTTTCGACAATGCTGATTGGGATATAATCTTAAATAATATGACTAATTTAAATATTCCCTCTTATTTAGTTAGAATAATCACTAGTTATTTTCAAAATAGGCAAATCATCATGAAACACAATCAAAATCGATATTCCAAAACTCTGACACAAGGATGTCCGCAAGGAAGTCCCTTGTCGCCACTGTTATGGAATATCATAATAAACAATTTATTAGATTCTTTTAATTTTAATAATGCTTCGATATATGCCTATGCAGACGACGTTACAGTTGTCTGCTGTGGCAAAAATATCAAAGAACTCTATAACACCATATTAACATCACTTAAACATATAAACACTTGGTCTATTAATAATAATTTAACTATTAATTTTAACAAAACTAATATTCTTAATTTTCATAAAAAAAGCTTTCCCTCCCCAATCACTATCAACGCAAACACAGTGGAAATTGTTCCACAAATCAAAATTCTAGGTTTAACATTCTCAAACCACCACCTCAGACACAAAATAAACTTCACACACCACATCAACAACACAATTAATAAAACAATCAACATCAAAAACGTATTGAACAATTTCTGCAAGAACACTTTTGGTATTAATACCAAAAAAAGGCAAAATCTCTACAAAGGTTTGATCAGACCGATGATGATCTACGGATCAGAAATTTGGTCTGATCAGATCAATCGAAAACAATTCGATAAGTTAGAGTCTCTTCAGCACTCTATCCTTAGAAATTCATTGATGGCCTTCCGAACAGTGTCTAAAGCTTGCGTGAATAGCTTAACCAAAATTGAAACTTTAAAAACAAACATAGAAATTAGAAAAATTAAGTTTTTACATAAGAATAGAATAGAAACAATAGACACATCAAACTTAAAACAACATTTAAAAGAAATCAAAAAGTTAGAATTAGATAGAATTTTTCTAGAAACTAATGTTAATTTTAGATTATTTTTTATAGATAATATTCCCAAATTTATTCACACTGATTTTTACACAACGCAGTTTTTCACTGGACACGGTCCATTCAATGAGTACCTAGATAGAATGAAGATTGCCAATAACCCCCTCTGTTCTTGCGATAATTGCTCAATCCAAAATCCCAAACACCTCCTCTTAGAATGCAACCACTTCACAAACATAAGACACGAACTTAACCTCCACAACATTACAGAACTATCTACATTCGTGGAGAACAAAGACATTTTCTCCCGTTTCAAAAAACTTTGTAAATTCATACACGACACACTCAGACAAAATCAACAAACAAATCACACAAACACGCTGATCCATTGAACACCTTCCTATCAATCCTTTTACTCGTACACAATTCTCTTGTTTATTTATGTTTATTCATAATTAATTTTACTAATCAATTTTTGTATAAACTATCCTGTAATTTCATTACACTAATGTAATTCATAATTGCTCTATTATTTTTGTTCATAATTGTTAAAATTCATTTCATTCCAATACCTTGTTACTCTATTACCTGTTATCAATAACTTTCAAAATCTTTTAGTTAATATTATACCTTGTGAAATCTCATTCTTATCCTACAAAACTAACTGTAATTACTTCCAACTTTTTTTTTTTTTTTTTTTTTTTTTTTTTTTGTTTTGTTTATTTTTATTTTTTTCTTTCGATCACTTCATTTTCTTTAATTAATATCACTTTCTTGATTCACAATTGTTTCTTTTCTCTTTACATTTCTACTGCTAACAAACATACATCATTCATTTATTCCCACACTACACTTCCACACTCTAATACCAAACGATCGGATTCACAATTGTGAGTCACCCCAGTTCTACAAATTCCATCATACCAAATCTTGGACACGGATTTACCAAAGGATAACGAATCGCGGACGCATAAATGGACGACCATGGAATCGACGAGAAAAATTGTAGAACTGACTGGACTACATCACCTTAACACACTCATATCCTTATTTTGTACCTTTTACGAATACCTTATAATTTATTTCATTTTTGACTTTGCGCAAATATCGCACTTGGCGGATACGCGCTTAATAAAATTCAACTTTCAACTTTCAAAAAAAAAAAAAAAAAACTCTCTCTCTCTCTCTCTCTCTTACACTCTTTGTCTCTCTTTACTAGCTCTTAAATCTACCACCGCATCATCATCATCATCATCAAACTTCAATTAATTCTTTCACTTTTACTTTGAAGAACTTGATCAATTTTTTGTTTCTATTTTCATTTCATTATTTCATTCATTCATCATTTTCATTATTTTCATGAGAATCTATTTGCTACATTGGTTAGATGATGGATTAATCTATCTATTAATCTTTGTTAGAATCTGATCAAAAATTTTTTTTTTCTTTTTTTTTCTATATCTATCTATATATCTATATATATATGAATTGTTGTTGTTACGCTCTTTTAATCTACTTTTATTTTTGGTATTATTTGTTCCCTGTTCGTGTGTGTGTGTGTGTGTGTGTGTGTATTTTCAGTCTTGGAACAATTTTTTTTTCTTTCTTTTATACTTTCGATTAAATCTTCTTGATTTTGTAGAGAGCGAAACACACACACAGAGAGAGAGAGAGAGAGAGAGAGAGAGAGAGAGAGAGAGAGAGAGAGAGAGAGAGAGAGAGAGAGAGAGAGAGAGAGAGAGAGAGAGAGAGAGAGAGAGAGAGAGAGAGAGAGAGAGAGAGAGAGAGAGAGAGAGAGAGAGAGAGAGAGAGACAGAGAGATTTAGTGAAATTTCTATATTATTCTTATCGAAACTGGTTGAAGATGTGTAGAATTGAAACATCGAATCAATCTTTTTCTCGATCTTGCTTCAGCTTCAATCATTTAGATTCCCGGATTCTCTTCCTAATTAGGTCTAATAGTTTAGGTTCGAATCAAATCCTTCGAATGATTATTTAAACATTAGGTTTATTCTCTTTCTCTCTTTCTCTCTTCGGTGCTCCCTTTCTCTTTGTTGAACGCTTTCGAAATAGATTCGGTAGAATGGCATTCGTTTCAAATGTCATCAATTTGGAACCAGACCAAACTAGACCGAAATATTTCTCATTGATTCTCTCTCTCTCTCTCTCTCTCTCTCTTGCTTGCTATCTACTTTGATAACATGCCCGCACACCCCTCCTCATCCACATTTATTAGGAATTTGATTTTTTTAGAATTATTCTTCATCATCGAATTTCGGTGACAAAGCTATTTTTTTTCCATTTGATTCAATCATTCAAGCGGTTCGTAGTCGAAAAATTACTCGAGCAAAGCAAGGAAATAAAGCAAAAAAAAAAAAATAGAGAAACAAATGAATTCCATTCCATTCTCTAGTATGCGCGGTATTTGAATCGGTTTTTTTTCTCTCTAGGAGAAAACACCTCAACGTTTGGTGTGTTCGAATGAACCAAATTCTAATACCAAAAAAAAAAAAAAAAAAAAAAAAAAGAACAGAGAACAAACAAAGTTTAGTAGAGAAAATGAAATCGAATTAAAATTCTAATATTCGTTTGATTTTTGCATTGATTTGTGTGCAGAAAAGAAAGAAGAAAGAAAAAAAAAATTATTCCCTCTATGAAACCCTAGTATGTCCCCCCCTTCTTCTTCTTCTTCTTCTGCTTCTTCTTGCTAAAATATCGCTCCACTTAGCTTCACTTTCCAATGAGTAAAGTCAACAACAAATATTCAAATTGAATCGAAAATCCAATTTTGGACCAAAAAAAAAAAAATTGTGCTGATCAAACAACAGTAGCGACGTTTTTACTTGTCACTGATTTGCTAATTCATTTCTTTTTTCTTCTCTCTCTCTCTCTCTCTCTCTCTCTCTCTCTCTCTCTCTCTTTATTCCATCGAATTAGAATTTTGTTTTGATCTTTTGTTTTCGATCGAAAAGATATCGAAACATTTGAAATAAGAGAAAGTATTTTTCTCCAAACTATCTAAGAAGTTTGGTTGTTGTTGCAAATCCTTTTGGTTCTAGATTATTCTATCACTAATGTTTGAGATTCTTTTCATCGAATCTATCTGTTAATCTATGAGCTCGAAGCTAGCTGGAAGCTAGTGAACTTTTCGTTTTTTTTCTTCCTTCCTCAAAATCAAACCTCAATGAAACGATAATGGTTTCGGGGGTGGAGGGAAACACCGAATGGCATTTCAGTTCCCAGAAATCAAAAATTCTAATCATTTGTTGTTTACATTTGAAACGCTAGATGTCTCTTCAGTAAATAATTCAAATTTCTCATTTTTTGAGTTCTCTGAGACCTATTAAGATTAAGACTCGGTGGGATCTCATTTTATCGACCATATTCTTCATTTTTATTTCTGAAATTTACTTTACTTCCCCTCGATGGTCTCCACTGAGCTCAATTCTCATTTTCATTGTCAATTCAATCGTCTAGAGAGCTATCGAAAGATTTTCTTAGAAAACTATTTAATGTAAAATAATTTAGATTTTTGGAAAGCATTTGAGGGATTCATTCTGGTCTTATTTTATTCAAGATAAATTGACTTTATACAGAAATATTTCGATTATTTGATTCATTATCGTTTTTCAGATTTCAAGAATTAGGATTGAAAAATTTGAATTTTATTTTTCAAATTTTTAGCTTTTCCGTTTATTTTCCTCCACCCTTTTGATAAACTGAATCTGTTTGATTTTGTTCCGATCTATATAGAGTATAGAACACTATGATTTCATTCGCATACTTTCATCGGTCTCTTAGTGAATCTTGTTTTCGATTCGAAAACACTCGAAAACTACGCAAGGATATTGTAAATGAAAAATCTGAATCGCTTATAGAAGGACCTTGCTTGTTCTCCGATTTGAACACAATCCTAAACGCTACTACCTTAAAAGACATCGAGACATTCTTGGGACCGAATCTGAGAGAGAGAGAGAGAGAAAGAAAGAGTGGAAAAAAAATCAGAATCCAAAAGAGTTATACTTTTGTAAAACGAAAAAAACAAAATCTGTCCGTATTTGGTTTGTTGAAAGATAAAAAAAAAATTCAATCCCTTCAATTATCATTCAACATCAAAATCATAAAACTTTACCATTCTATCATTCGCGACCAAACAATCCGGAATCGAAATCGGTACACGGATTCGATCGAGTAGTAGCGCATAGAAACGTATAGATTTCGGGTTACGGAATCGTAGCAAAAAAAAAAAAAAAAACTTCCGATTCTATATAAATAGAATTCTAAATACATTGTTGATTCTATAGAATTCTGTTTGGATCGTTTCGAACATTTTCGAACAACATTTGATCTCATTGATTTCTTTTGATATATTCAAATATATATATAATCTTTCTCGAAACAAGATTAACATTAACAAGTTTATCTCAAAGTAGTGGATTCTATATCCGGATTTATTTTGATTTCCATTCGATGTTCTCTACTTCTTCCTCTTGAAACAGAATGAAACAAAGAAATTAAAAAGAGAGAAAGAGAGAAAAAAAAAAAAAAAATAAGAATATCCTTCCACTCAATATATATTGATCGAAGAGCAAACATTCTTTCAAATTTTCCTCTCTCTCTCTCTCTCTCTCCCTCTTGAATGTTTGGGCCGAAACTACTAAACAAGAGAGTATCGAGGACTAGGATTGAAGGGGAGAAAAAGAAAGAAAAAAAAAGGGGTTCGTTTCATTTCATTCATTCATTCATTCATTCATTCTTTTTGGATGATATTTGATTCTTGTTCCAAGAATTTGTTTGTTTGATTATTGTCAATCTCTTCATTCTACTTTTGTCGATCTTTTTCGATACGATCATCATCATCATCATCATCATAATCATCTTGGTCGACATCGAAATCGTAATCGAATTGAAGAACATTTCGATTAGAAATTTGTCAAACAAATTTTTATTGAGACTTTTCGGCAAATATTGAAAAACGAAAAAAAAAAACAAAAAATTTCCTCCATTTTTCTTCTTCATTCTATGATCGAAATCATTGATGATTTCAATCTAAAACTGTGATCATTGAGGTTTTTTTGAAATTTATTCTATTTTTCTCTCGTCTCGATTGCTTCGAAGAATTCAATCGATTTGTTTGGTGTGATTCAAAATCTCTTTTCTCTCTCTCTCTCTCTCTCCGCTCTGCTCTCTCTTCTCTTCTCTTTCTCTCCCTGGCGTTGGGTCCTATTCGTTCGCCTGATAATCGGTTTGCCCGATCCGATCATTTTTTTTTTCGAATGAAGGGCATTCATTCGAATCTATTTTGGAAAGCTATCTTCTAAGCAAAAGAGCTAACAAACCGATTCGATATGAAAGAATCTTTCTTTCTTTCAATTCTTTTCTCGTTGAAGAAGCAATGAATTCTTTATTCGTTTAGCTCTACTCCGATTGCTATTCTAAATTTTGTTTGATTCATTTAAAGTCTTAAGTTTTTTTTTTTTTGAATCGACATCATCGATATTTCGATATCTATCTTTCGATCTAACGCTAAAAATTTTTCATCTATCTTGTTCGATTTGTTTGGAACGCGAATCGTCATTGTAGAATATCGTAGAGAAAGTGGAAGGAAGCAAAAATCTAAAATCTAAACGGTACAAATTCTCTTTTTTCCTTCTTCTTCTTCTTCTTCATCTTCTTCATCATCATCTACATCAATGACAACTTTATGATATTGATGTGTTATTGATGTCTGTGTTTTTTTTTGAGGTTTGGGTTTGGGTGTGTGTTTGAGAATTATTTACAAACATCTTTCCATCATCACCTCACTGTTTTTTTTTTGTATCTTCGATATCTTTTCATTCTATTCGCTCAATAATTCGCTACGTATGCAGCTTATGCAGTATGCGCATTCATTGCAATAAATAGGAAATCACATAAAAATGGCTATCTCGAATGTGAATTAGGTTATTTAAAATTCGAACGAATTCATCAAGAAAGATTCAATGATTTTGATTCAATCACAAAACTTTTTTGGATAGAAATTTTCATTCTTCATGAAAAAAAGAAATAAATAAAATAAAATAAAAAAACATTCAATTCTATTATTAACATTGTTGCAACGAAAACAAACCAAAAATACATCTTAGATTGAGGATATAAGAAAAAAAAAAAGAAAATGAAATCCAATTTAGCATCGTTTTGTTGACAATCGTCTCTGTTGTTGTTGTATGTGTGTGTAGATTCAATCATCGACATCGACGACGACGACAACGACAAATACAACCTGGAAACAAAAAAAAAAAAACTTTTATCCTTGCCATCGTTTCATCGTCTCTCTCTCTCTCTCTCTTCGCTCTCTCTATCTTTGTCCATCGATTTTTTTTGTTAATATCTTTCTTTTTATTTTATTTTCTCTAAATTAGTTTTATTTGATTTGGTTCGGTTTTGGAAAAGAAATTATTTTTAGGATAATATAATATTTTTTAACCATCACCATCATCATCATCAAAAGCAATGTTGAGCGTCTCTCTCTCTCTCTCTCTTTGTGGATCTGTGTGTACTCGTTAGATGAAAACAACCACCACCACCACCACCACCACTGTTTTTGCTTGTGACTTCGAACAAAGATCCTTGTTGCTTTCTTTCCTTTTTTTGTTGTTGCCTTCAAGACCGAAATTAGCGAGCAAGTGAGAGATCAAAAATTTTCTCTCCAGCTTTTCTTTCAAACCTCACCTCTCTCCGTTTTCTATCTCAATCGCTCAATGTTTTGCTATGTTTAAATGAAACCAAAAACAAGAAAAAAAAAACAAAACAAAACCGATATATCTCCATAATTCGATGTTGAAACTCTCTCTCTCTCTCTCTCTCTCACTCTCTCTCTCTCTCACTCTCTCACTCTCTTATCTTTCAAACAAATTTGTTAGAAACGACCGAAGAAGGGATCTTGGTTTGAGAGCTAGGCGTACTAAATCCATCTGGTTGATATCGTCGAGCATCGAGCAGCACAAAGATCACATAGAGCACATCCATTGAAGAAAATGATGAGCGTAATTCATCATTCATTCAAGACACCACCTTTCGTTTGATTTCTTTCTATTTGAAGCTAAACAAAAACATTCGAGCTTGTTGTTGTCTGTTGTCTGTTGTTGTTGTTTTTCGTTATGATATTCAAATCATTTACGTAACATCATATAATCTCACCTTTGTAGACCACTCACTCTACCAGTATCTTCATATTTCTTCGATCTATTCTCTATTCACATTTTCTATTTTGCTCTCTATTTTCGATCGATCATCTTCTCTTTTCGGATTGTTTTTTGTAAACACTTCGATGTTTGTGATCATCTTCTTTCTTATGGATTTCTTTCTTTCTTTCTTTCTTTTTTTTTTTTTTTTTTTTTTTTTTTTGAAATGAGAGTGAAAATATTCTTTATGTTCCATAATAATAATATTAACAACAACAACAACAACAGCAGCTAAGATTTCGATTACGTTACGAAGAGAAGAATAACAACAATTGGCCCAATTGAAATTGTTTCGAATCAGCATTTTTGAATTCTTCAAAAGAAAAAAAAGAAAAGAAAAAAAAATCGTATGGAATTATTATTTGGCATCAAGATCAAATTCGTCACCGACATCGACATCGACATCGACATAGACACCACCAAACCAACTCTTTCTAAGAAAGAGAATCATTGAAGATATTTTCAATAATTTCTTACAATCATTGAAGAATAGAGTGATAAGAAAGTAGCAATAGAATAGAAAGTAAGAGTAGAAGGGAAGTGAAATTCTTAAGAAGACAAAATTCTTTTTTTCCTCTCTTCGCATCGTACCGCAAAGAATTTCGATTCTGGTGAAGAATTTCTTCATTCTAAGCTGAAAGAAAGAGAGAGAGAGAGTTACACATAGCAGAAGTGTTGAAATTCTTCGATCGATTTAAACCAATCTTCAAACAAATCTTTCGTTTCGATTCGAAGAAAGTCTAAAAATTTGTCGACGAAAAAAAAAAAAAAAAAAATAACACAAACAAAAACTTCGATCGCCATTACGATTGTTTGTTTCCGAAAATTCTTCCTAGAAAAAATTTTTTTTTGTTTTTTCTCCTCCGATGTGCCTCGGAATCTTATCTTCTTTCGTTTGGAAAGTTTAAAATGCAAAAAAAAAAAAAAAACAAATTAAAATTAAATTATTATAAAAAAAATGCCACTTTAACAACAACAGCAGCAGCAACAACAACACTTTCTTTTTCGATGAAAATCTTTTTCATTCAAAGAGAATCTTTCAATTCCAAAATTTGGCTAATTTGGCTATTTGGCAAAGTTCAGCATCATCTCGATTTTTCCGATGAGATTTGAAACTTTTCGATTCTCTCGATATTCGTCTACTTCACTTTTATCGAATCTGTAGATTATTCTGTTCTCTGCTCTATTAGATTCTTCAACTTCTTCTTCCGATAGAATCTGTAGTGTTTCTCTCTCTCTCTCTCCCCATCTCTTTTGATCCAAGCAAATATTTTTGATTTCGATTCATTCAACATTCGAATCAAATCAAAAAAAAAAAAAAAAATGAGAATTCCATAATAATAATAATAATCATCAACTATCGTTTTTACCATCAATCGTAATTATCTTCTAATCCATTCATCCAATCAATCGTCCATTTGGATTTCAAAAAAAAAATTTTTTTTTTTTTTTTTGAAATTTTTCCTCTCTTGTTTTCTCTCTCTCTCTCTCTCTCTCTCTCTAAAAAAAACATCGAAAAAAAAAAGAAATTCTCGATCGAAATTCTATATCTAAAAAATTTAATTCATTGCTCACTGCCATTTTGTTTTTTTTTTTTCACAATCACACAATCACAAATCTTCATCTTCTCATTCGATCCGGTAGCTCTCTATTTCGTTATCTCTATCTCAATCCATTTCGAGAGAGAGAGAGAGATTGTGTTCCAAACACAGTGTCTTTGTGTGTGTATGTGTCTGTTTCGTAGAAATCGAAATCGCAAGCAAAAAAAAAAAAAAAAGCCAATTCTATTCTCTTCGATTAAGCAGCTAAATTTTCTTTCTTCACTTTTCTTTCATTTTGTTGTTCTTCTTCGCTTCGAAAATCATCAACCACACCTGAATCTAACCACCTTTGTTTCAAATTAGATCTCAATCGAAAAGAATCAATCAGATAGAGAGAGAAAGAAAGAGAGAGAGAGAAAGAGAGCGAAAAAGTGAAATTAAATCAACAAGATAATAATAATCACAATAAAAAATAATAATAATAATAATAATACTGAAAAAAAATTCTATTAGAACCGAGAGCCCTATAAATTAGAGTTATCAATTTAATTTAATTTAATTAGAAAAAAAAAATGGGTAATGCACCAGCTAAAAAAGGTGATACAACTGAGAATGGTAAGTTCATCTCTCTCTCTCTCTCTCTCTCTCTCTCTCCCACTCTTCCCTTCTCTTTTCTTTCTTACCTGTCCAAATCTGTCAACGAAAAAAAAAAAAAAATCAAAAAAGATTTCATCGATGATTCTTCTTCATTCTCTTTCATCTCATTTTTTTTTTGCTTGATTTTTTTTGAAATCGTATATGTGAATATCGAAACATTCACATATTTCTCTCTGTGATTCGTGTTTTCATTCGAGATCCAAATTTCGTTTGAAATATTCTCAATCAATAGGGGGCGATCAAATTTAGTAATTCAAATGGAATCCATAACTATAAGGATTAACTATAAAATTGAAATTTGTGACATTCGAAATTCTTCTACAAACTAATTCTATCTATCTCTGTTTATGAAGATATCTTTATCTTTTTTTCTGTTTTGTTCTCAAACACAAAAAATTCCAACAAAAAAAAAATAAATAAATACCGCATTCATTAAGAATTAGCTCTATTGCTCGTTTTATCCTCACCCCTTTTCCACATTAGACGTTTCCAACATTCCAAAAAGGGGGGGAGCGAGAAGCGAATCTTAATGAATCCGATTGAATGAGATTAAATTTGGAGAGCAAAGATTTTAACACGATTCTTTAAGATTAAAGTGAGACGACAAAAAAAAGAGAGAGATAAAACCTAAACATCTTGAAGCAGTGAAGTCGAAGAAACCTATCTTAAATTAATTGTAATTAATATATCTTCCAATCCTAATATGATTTTGTTTTGGTTTAGTTTGGAAAATTTTTCATTCATTTCATTTCGCTACATTCATTCATTCATCATTCATCATCTATTGAATCGAAACTTCCAATCCAATTTTTGTAGGAACATAAGATCGTTTTGTTTTTTTTTTTTTCTTCTTTTTGACTCTCCTTTATTGATTCTCTTTTGAGCGGGGATTCTTTTTACTCACTTCGAGAATAAATTATCTTAAATTTGAGAATTGTTTTAATATTTTTTCGTTCGTTTTTTTTATCGTTGTTGTCATTGGAATTATTTTTAGCATCCTTTTTTTTTCTGATGATATATTCATTTTCTTAGATTAAACAACAATCTTTTTGTTGCTCTCTCTCTCTCTCTCGATTTGTTGTTGCTAAATAAAATCTATTTTATTAGAATAGACTAAGATTTAAACTATTCGAATTCAATTTCAGTGATGATTATTTCTTCGATGTATTTTTTTTTTCTCTCATCTTCGATCATTAAAACTTACAAACCAAAATTATAGATTGTGGTGAATCGAGAAGAAGTTTGGTTTGTTGAAGTTATTCAAATCGATAGATTTTTAGTTAAATTTGAGCTCGATTGAATTGAATTGAATTGAATTCAATTCACTTCTCTTATTAGTCTTCTAAATTTTCCTAAGAATTCTTTTAGAGAGTATTCTATCTCGTTTTGATCTCTTCAAGATCAATCTCATCAAAGAGTTTCTTTATTTTGATCTCTATATGAATATTTCTTAAAATTATTTTAGATTATCGTTGCAAATGACAAAACACTCTCATTGATTCATATTTATAAATGTATCAAATCAAATGTTTTTATTCTAACAATGTAAAATTCAAAAAAAAAAAAAAAAAAATGTTTATAATCTTCAAAACTTTCTTTGAGATTCTAAAGATTCTATAGCTCTCTTGAATTGGATCAAATTCTCAGCAAAAAAAAAACAAAATCAAACAACAAAATTTCAACACTCTCTTTAACAATTTACATCAAATATCTTTACAATCTGATTAAATTCATTGGATTCATTGGAATCATTAGAATCATCTATTTGTCAGAATGTTGGAATTCCATTCGTTTCGAAATGAAATCATTTTGATGATTTTATTGCATTACAAATATAATCATCTGATTTCTGATAGCGATGATTAGGATGATCAAAGATGATGATGATGAAAGATGATGATCAAAGATCACAAAATATCTTTCGATAAGATTTAACTTATATAGCTCTATATTATTATTATTATTATTATTATTGCTATTGCTGCTATTGCCATACTTTTATCCGATACTTTCAAGGTAGATTCTCTCTCTTCTCTCTCTCTCTCTCTCTCTCTCTCTCTCTCTCTCTCTCTCTCTCTCTCTCTCTCTCTCTCTCTCTCTCTCTCTTATCGATAATATTAACAATTTTTATTATTAGCATTATAATTGTCATTGTTATCATCACCATCACCACCATCATCATCACAACGATCTAGTTTATTGGGGGTTTTTTTTTCTCTTTGATTGTTTTCTTTAAAACAAACAAGCGAGCGAACAAACAGAGAAAATAAAATGTAGAAGAAACAAACAGAAGGTCGAAATGTATAATTGAAACAATAATCGAATTTTCTTAGCTCAGTGATTTTTAAATTTAGAAGAAAAAAAAACTATTCAACGCTTCTCTTCTCTCTCTCTTTCATTTCACTATCGAATCTCTATTCGTTTCGATTCGGATCACTTCGATGCTTTAAAATGATTCAACAATCGCTCCAAACGAAACGTTTTTGTATGAGAGAGAGAGAGAGAGAGAGAGAGATAGAGAGATTGTAATAAGCTTATCTTTTTTGAAACTCCATCGCCTTAACGTTGAAATACTTTTTTTTTTTTTTTTTTGAAGATAAACTTGTATAATAATCGTGTAGAGAACAAATCTAGAATGTCTATGGTGTTGTTGGCGGCAAAATGTTTCACTTTGCTATTCTTCTCGAGATGCAATCAAATGACTATTAATTAATGATGACAAACACAAACACACACACACACACACACACACACACACCAAAAGAGGCACAAAAAAAAATCTAATTCAAAACCTAACAATCAAAAAGAATATTTTCTCTCTCAGTCTCTCTCTCTCTCTCTCTCTCTATCCTTGGTTTTTATTGAAATTTTATCCATTTTTTTTCTCAATTCTAGAGCCTAGAGAAGACAGAGAGAGAGAGAGAGAGAGAGATAGGGATAGGTAATTGATAAGTAATCCTAGAGAATTGAAAGCTTTTAGCTCTCAAAGAAGAAGCTTTGAAACCTCGCAAATTATAATGATGATGATGATGATGATGATAATAGAAATCAAAAGTATTTTTTATTTTATTTTTATTTTTATTTATTTATTTTTTTTTTTTTTTTGCATATTTTTTTTATGCCAATTTTTCTCATTCCACTCTCTCTCACACACACACATTTCGATCGGTGTATTAGGTTTGAAAGACAAAAACTTTAATATCTAAGAATAGGAACTCATTCACTTTCACTTTTTTTTTTCTCGATCCAATCCATAGAATATTGTTGTTGTTGTTGTTGTTGTTGTTGTTGGCGATGATGAAATACCAGGATCAGTCTCTCTCTCTCTCTCTCTCTCTCTACCTCCCTAGATTCTTGATTCTGTTTCGAATTTTAGCTTTGAAATTTTCGTTTATTATTTTTTCTTCTTTCCCTAACCCCCTCCGTACTCTTCGCCTATTGTTTTCGTTTATCGCATAAAGTTTGCATAATTCGATAGCTTCTTCTTTTAGTTTGTTGTTGTTGTTTTGGGAAAATAATATTTTAAAAAAGAGAATGAAAACAAAAAAAGAAAAACCTAAGCTATTGTCATGGGATCATATGCTGATCCAAAACGTGTATCGATATCATTGTACTCTCATAAGAATTAGATTAGATTCAATTCGATTCGATTCGATTCGATTCGATTCGATTCAATTAGATTGAATTGAAAATATGGCGTTAAAAAAAATATGATCACTTTAATGCCTTGCAAGAATTGCACAATATTCAATCTACTTGAATTTCAATCAAAAAAAAAAAAAAAACGAAAAACGAAAACTTCATTGATTGATTCGATCCGATCCTAATGATTGATAATCGAAGACAGAGAGAGAGAGAGAGAGAGAGAGAGAGAAGTGTTTGGGTCTGGTTCCGGTCTACTTATTTCAATCGCTTACTTTCTATTCGATTGCTTCAAATGTTACCAATAGCGATCGATAGAGATTTTTTTTCATAACAGAGACAGAGAGAGAGAGAGAGAGCGATGATAATGTCTCGAAACATTTGATAGTTTTTTTTTCCTGTTCCAGACTCAAAACTTTGAATTCGATTCGATTCGATTCAAAAGAAAAGAGATCAGAAAAAAATCTAAAGACAAATCAAACATCGAATTCTCTCGAATGAATGTTTTCAATCGATTCAAACGACCATTAGCATCGAGTGTTTCAATGTCTACACAATTTCATTGTCTCATCATCTTTTAATCTCTCTCTCTCTCTCTCTCTCACTCTTCTAGGTCTGATTTGGTCCGAATCTGAAAAAAATGAGGCAAAAAAAAAAAGCCAAAATTCTTCTTTGAAGAATTTTCTCCTCTTTCAAATTGCATTCTCTTCGAGGCTAATTTATTAGATTGTGTCAATTTTTTTATCTATTCTTTGGCATTGGAATTTCTTCAGCCATCAAACAATTTGGGCGAGAGGCGTATTGATTATATTGGTGGATTTTTTTTTTTTTGAATGTTTGTCACTTGTTTCCAATCTCTCTCTCTCTCTCTCTCTCTCTCTTTTGATTGGATCTAGGGTTTTTCATTTTTATTTTCGCTTACTTTTTTTAATCGAGATTATCTTGCGTTTTTTTTTGACCAAAATGAAAAGTATCCACCCTTGTAGCTTTTTTTTTTTTTTTGATTTTTTTATCTCTCTCTCTCTCTCTCTCGCGGCCATTGTTTTTTTGTTTCTTCTCAATGCGGATTGCTTCATGGAGATAGATTGTTTTGATTCGAACTGTTTTCACACACATTCAAAACTTATCGCCACCAAATTCGACCATAGCAAAAGAGTAACTTGATTCTTGATTCTCTTATTCGTTTGGAACCATTTTATCTCTCTCTCTCTCTCTCTCTCTCTCTCGCTCTCGCTCTCTCATTATCTCATTCGATTGTCTAGGAATGTTTGGAGGGGAAAAAATGTTTCATAATTTGTTTCGATCCACCCCTACTGTTGTTTTCTGTTCTTTCACACCGAAACTTTGCTAAATTTCACAGACATATTGACGTGTGTGAGAGAAATCAATCCACAGAATCGCAAAAAAAAAACAAAGACCAAAAAAAAAATCGAATGATTCTAAGAGCTTTCATCGAAAACGTCACTTCTATCAAACACTAACTAGTAAGCTATTCGAAGGGACAGAGAGAGAGAGAGAGAGAGAGAGAGAGTAAAAATGAAAAAAAAAAACGAAAGAGAATGAAAAAACTAAAAAAAAAAAAAAAAGAATTTTTGTTTCAATGTCACGACGACATTCACAATGATGACTGAATGAAAGATCGAACCCAAAATCTTTTGCCAAATCTTCCAGCTAGTCTCATAAGAAGAAAAAAAACTATCGACCAAACCTAACTCTTATAGAATCTCAAAAAAAAAAAAAAAACAAAAATACCACCACATAGCATTGGAAGATAATGGCTCTTTCTTAACCGGTGACAGTTGTAAGGATAGTGATGGTGGTGGTGGTGGTCGTCGTGATGGTGGTGATGGTGGTGGTGTCACAATTATTCTGGTTTCCAATCAGGTCCCCTATTTGCTATCAAATTGAATGAATATATACCAAGAGCAAAAAAAAAAAAAAAAGAAGTCTCTGGAACCTCTCTCTCTCTCTCTCACTCTCTCTCTCTTTGTTTGTTTGAGAATAAAAATAAAACGCCGGGCGCCTCTTACAATCGCTTTCACTTTGGCCTTTTGTTGGCGATTTTTTTCTCTCTTCCAGATAGAGAACCAAAAAAAAAAGGTCCCCCTCTCTCTCTCTCTCTCACTCACTCACTGTTTCTTTGATCATATAGAAGGTCTAGAGATCAACTAGAACTGTTCGTTGTTTTCATTTCCGTTTTCGCTTTGCTCGCTTTCTTGAAGCTTGTAGCTTTTTTTTTTTGTTTGGGAACCAAAAAATTTGTTTTTTTTATTTTTATCTCATTCTATCCTAGCCCATTTTGTTCTATTCTATTCTATTTTCTCTGTTTGTTCAACAACAATTGAACGATGAATTGATATGATTCTCTTTTTTCTATGAATCCATAATTATCTAAATTTGGTTGGCGTTATTCTCACCGATCATCGATGAAGACCTTAGCTAACCGATTCCGAAGAGAAAGAGAGAGACAGAGAGAGAGAGAGAGAGAGAGAGAGAGAGAGAACCAGAATTTCTCTCACACCTCCTCATTCTTGGCTCTTTTCTTTTTATTATTTATTTGTTTTTTTTATTTTTCTCTCTCACTCTCTCTCTCTCTCTCTCTCTCTCTCTCTCTCTCTCTCACTTTTCTTTCCGTTTTCGATTCATTTGGAACGAAATTCAAATTTGTCCTTGAATTTTTTTTTCTTTCCAATCTATTCGCTTTTCATTTCTTTCTTTGGTCTTCTTTTTTTTTTTTGCTTGGTCCATTGTTAATCTTAATCGATCACATAAAGATCATTTTTCTCTGCCCATCGCTGATTGTTCATTTTTGGAATTTATTCCGTAATTTTCGATATTGTCTTTGTATCTGTGTTTGCGTTTCTATTCTAACCTCGCCCCCCCTCTCTCTCTCTCTCTCTCTCTTTATTGATGCGGATAGAATAGAGAATAATTTACATTTAGATTTCGATTCTTATGGCCACCCTTAATCGCTTGGGTGTTCCGTTTTGTGTCGCGGAAGTTAGCAAAAATCTTAATCCATTCGTTTATTGCTTTGAAAGATCAAAACCCATTGAATGAAAGAGAGAAAGAGAGAGAGAGAGAGAGAGAGAGAGAGTGGAATAGAATCGAATACAATTCTAGGCCGTGTATGTAGAGAGAATCTAGGAACCATCTCTCTAGCTTACATAAGCAATATATCGCTAATATTTATTGCTATCATCGCTAATGAGAATAAAATTGTTATCTGTTTTTGAAAATTTTCTTCGATTAAAATTTTTAATCTCGAACAAAAAAAAATTAAAAGTGCTTGTTAAACCCCAGAACTCAAAAAGAAAAAGATTCGATCCAAAAAAAAAAAATTCTCAACAAATAAAATAGCAGATGTTTTTTTTTGATTATTACTCTCTCTCTCTCTCTCTCTCTCTCTCTCTCTCTCTCCCACTTTGATCTCAATATCTATTTTGGTTGATTTTGTTCAAAAAATCGTTGAAAACAAATAATTTCACTCTTCAAAAAAAAAAAATTTATCGGAAAAAGAAATAGCATAGAGAAACAGAGAAACAGATCCAAATCTCACAATGTCTTGCGTTTTCAAGAAAAAAAAAAATGAGAATGAGGTCCAAAAAATATCAATAAGAACCCAATTTTCAATTCGATAATCTTCTTTTTTTTTGATTGATTTTTTTCCCCTTCTTACTCAATTCTTTTTCCAAATCCTTGTTCCATTAAAATCTCTCAAAAAAAAAAAAAAAAAAAAAAAAAAACAAATTCAACGTTGAAAAAAGATTTTACTCTCGATTCGTTGCTGATCTTTGAGCTAGAATCATTTCGTTAATCTAATTATATTGAATGTTTCACTCTTTTCGATAATCCTAATTCAATCTTATTTCGAATTTGTCTGCTCTATTGACTTTTTAAAGATGCAGACAAAAACATTTGTTTAGTTCTCAGTGAACAATAGGAATAACATTTGCTTTCCAACAGAAGAAACCTAACACTAGATCCCTGACTTCTTCAGATAGATGTTCACGCATGTTTTTGGCGGCAAATAATTCTAATTTAAATTCTCTTCAAATT
This sequence comes from Sarcoptes scabiei, assembly GCA_020844145.1. Classification (NCBI taxonomy): domain Eukaryota; kingdom Metazoa; phylum Arthropoda; class Arachnida; order Sarcoptiformes; family Sarcoptidae; genus Sarcoptes; species Sarcoptes scabiei. The sequence goes on from CP080485.1 coordinate 593,529, forward strand.
TCGATGATGATGACGGTGATGATGATTTCCTCTGCCGATACAGAAGTGTCGATGACAAAATCGAATTCATTGATGAATAGCGATGATGGTGGTGGTGGTGATGATGATAAAATCATTTCATTCTGCATAAATTTCATTGATAAAAATTAAAAAAATAATAATAATAATTCTTTACGATTGGTTTAGATTCTTTTCAAATATATAGAGGACTGATATTAAGGACACAATTATTTTTATTATCATATTTTTTTGGGCCAATCCTAGAAGAATGATCGTTAAGATTTGCTTGGAATAAAAAAAAAAAAAAAAAAGATGCAATATTTGGATCATATTTTCAAATCTAGAACACAACGCATCCTCTTCTTGAGCATTTGTTTTCCCCTTACTTCCTATTATCGGGCCCTCTCTCTCTCTCTCTCTCTCTCTCTCTATGCCGAAAGTGTTAGAGAGATTCTTTTTTTTTTTTGTTATTACTTGCATAGAAATTTCTATTTTTATTTCTATTGTTTCTAATGATTCGGCTCCTTCGATGTGAAGAAATATATGATTGAGTGAGTGAGATTTTTGATTGTATGATTATCTCATTTCTAAGCTACACATCTCGATAAATGAGAGCCCTTCTCTCTCTCTCTCTCTCTCTCTCTCTCTCTCTCTCTCTCTCTCTCTCTCTCTGTTTCAATCAAAATCACTTCAATGAATGTTTCGAGCCTCATAGATCGACGCTCATCGTTAAGAGCTAGCCTCAAAAGCTTTCCCCCTCCTCTCTCGTTTCGTTTCACTTTGGCCCATAATTTTGGCCTGTGAACTTGTACTCAAAAAAAAAAAAAAAAAAAAAAAAAAAAAAAAAAACGTCTGAAACAATTCGATTCGATTCGATCCGATCATGAACCGAAGTTTTTTGAGCCTCTCTTCGGCAAGAATCTCTCGAACTCATTTCGCTTAGAATAGTAGCGAAAGAAAGAGAGAGAAGAGCAGAGCAGAATGTTCCAGAAGAGCAAGAACAATGGTTCTTGTTACTATTTTTAGATTTACCCTAGTTTTTTTTTTTCTCTGGTCTATTTATATTTGCTCTATCGTATCGGCTGTTTTGGTCTTTCTCTGTTAGCATTGATTTGTTCAAGAAATTTTCCTTTTTTTTTGCATCGTAGAAAAAAAATCTGTATGAATCGAATCGAATTCTTAATGTTCCATGAGATTCAATCTAACCTATTGATCGATCCTGAAATTTCGAGACAAATTTTTTAAAAATATGAGAGTTTTTAACATCGAATTACTTTACGATGATTTTTGTTATGAAAAACAAAACAAAAAGAACTTGGAATTTAAAATCAAATCAAAAAAAAAAATCCCTTCAGTTCATTCACATCATTTCATAATTAAATATCGATTTATTTAATTAAAAAAAAAAATTTCCTTTCTACCATAATTTGTAATTTGAAAATTTTCGAAAAAAATCTACAATGAATAAATTATCATCCTTGTTCACGATCCAGTGAATCCATCATCGAGCGCAAGATCTATTTTCGATTCGATCAAACATTTTAATAACTCAC
>CP080485.1:595181-610181 GCA_020844145.1 Sarcoptes scabiei
TCTTTCTATCTATTGCTTAGTTTTTAGTTTTAACTTATCACTTTCTTACTTGACTTTAATTAACCTAACTGTTTACAATGGATGAACACATTAGAATAGCACAACAAAATACAAGAAAAAGCTTAATGGCTACTAAAGAGTTAATTAAGCGAGATAGAAAAATCAAAAGTAGACATAATTCTTACACAAGAACCAAACACGCAGAACACTAACCAAATTTTAGGATATCCCCTCCAAGCTAAGGTATATCATGTAGGAAACAATATAAACCCAAAACAGGAATTATAATCGCAAACAAAACTCTCTACACTAAATTAATAGAAAATTACACACACTCTTGGATGACTAGCATCCAAGTACAATTAGAAAATACACAATTAATTATTAGTAATATCTACATAGAGCCAAATACAATAACAGATAGTCATATAGAGACCCTTAGAAACTTATTAAGAGACTATGATAACTATCCGTTAGTGCTATCCGGTGACTTTAATGCGCGTCACATCCTGTGGCAGGACCGGATAGTCAACAAGCAAGGAGAATATATCTGTGAACTAATCAATGACTTTGATTTGCAAATTCACAATGATAATTCTCCAACTTGTATGACTGAAAACGGCGTTAGTATCATAGATCTAACACTTACTAACAGTAGGGCCACCCCTTATTTGAAACATTGGAACTCAAAAGGTCCTCTCAGCAGTATTTTCGATCATTCTTTGATCGAATTCGAATTCTCTTCGAAAAACATTCCTCACAAAATCCCTCATTCCACGAGGGAATTTGATGAGACGAAAGCTGATTGGATGAAGTTCCAGAAACTTATAGACACGAAAACTATAGAGAATTTTTACAAAACAGATAGAAAATACAGAAAACACTCACAAAATAGATAACATTATTCACAGGTTTACAAAATAATACAAAATGCTGCATATCATTCGATTCCCATCATCAAGAGATCTACTTATTTACGAAGATCCGATTGGTGGGATGATGAACTGAAATGCATGCAAATAGTGGTTAGGAATAAGAGAAATATCTTTTCTCATGAAAAACACCCAGAAGTTAGGCAACACTATTACAAAGAATTCCAACATTTTAGAAATAAATACGTTAGGATGATACGTAGGAAAAAATTTCTAAAATGGAAGGAATTTTCTTGAAGAAATACATTCCCAGAACACCTGGGGTAACACGTTCAAAATGATTAAATACAAAACTAACCCAAAATCAAATACACTCCCTATCTTGGAAGATTTTCCGACTAGAAAACATCCTGAAATTATCAGGAACATAGTTGAAACAATCTTCCCTTCGAAAACATCTAGGCTCTCTCCTAGATTCACTTCAGATAGGATTAAGGACACTACACAACAAAACATCACCATAACTAAAGATTATATTGAATCTTTGATTCAAAATACCAATAGCAAAAAAGCACCAGGTATCGATCACATCACTTATAGTATGTTGAAACAAATTCAAAAAATAATTAGTAAATTTTTAGCTAAGTTAATAGAAAAATGTCTGAGAATAGGCTACTTTCCAAAACAATGGAAAAAAGGAATACTAGCTATATTCCCCAAGCCTAATAAATCAGATTTATATAATCCAAAAAACTATAGGCCTATTAGTTTACTTTCATGTTTAGGCAAACTATTAGAAAAAACAATTCAATTCCATATTCAAAATTATTTTAGGGAAACAAAAATTTTAAATACTAGTCAACATGGGTTCGTACCAGAGAAATCTACTATTACGGCCCTGTTTGAAATCAAAAACAAATTTTAGAGAACAAAATCAATAGTTTAACATCTATAATTGCGATCGACTTCACTGGTGCTTTCGACAATGCTGATTGGGATATAATCTTAAATAATATGACTAATTTAAATATTCCCTCTTATTTAGTTAGAATAATCACTAGTTATTTTCAAAATAGGCAAATCATCATGAAACACAATCAAAATCGATATTCCAAAACTCTGACACAAGGATGTCCGCAAGGAAGTCCCTTGTCGCCACTGTTATGGGAATAGCATAATAAACAATTTATTAGATTCTTTAATTTTAATAATGCTTCGATATATGCCTATGCAGACGACGTTACAGTTGTCTGCTGTGGCAAAAATATCAAAGAACTCTATAACACCATATTAACATCACTTAAACATATAAACCACTTGGTCTATTATATATAATTTAACTATTAATTTTAACCAAAACTAATATTCTTAATTTTCATAAAAAAAGCTTTCCTCCCCAATCACTATCAACGCAAACACAGTGGAAATTGTTCCACAAATCAAAATTCTAGGTTTAACATTCTCAAAACCACCACCTCAGACACAAAATAAACTTCACACACCACATCAACAACACAATTAATAAAACAATCAACATCAAAAACGTATTGAACAATTTCTGCAAGAACACTTTTGGTATTAATACCAAAAAAAGGCAAAATCTCTACAAAGGTTTGATCAGACCGATGATGATCTACGGATCAGAAATTTGGTCTGATCAGATCAATCGAAAACAATTCGATAAGTTAGAGTCTCTTCAGCACTCTATCCTTAGAAATTCATTGATGCCTTCCGAACAGTGTCTAAAGCTTGCGTGAATAGCTTAACCAAAATTGAAACTTTAAAAACAAACATAGAAATTAGAAAAATTAAGTTTTTACATAAGAATAGAATAGAAACAATAGACACATCAAACTTAAAACAACATTTAAAAGAAAATCAAAAAGTTAGAATTAGGATAGAATTTTTCTAGAAACTAATGTTAATTTTAGATTATTTTTTATAGATAATATTCCCAAATATTATTCACACTGATTTTTACACAACGCAGTTTTTCACTGGACACGGTCCATTCAATGAGTACCTAGATAGAATGAAGATTGCCAATAACCCCCTCTGTTCTTGCGATAATTGCTCAATCCAAAATCCCAAACACCTCCTCTTAGAATGCAACCACTTCACAAACATAAGACACGAACTTAACCTCCACAACATTACAGAACTATCTACATTCGTGGAGAAACAAAGACATTTTCTCCCGTTTCAAAAACTTTGTAAATTCATACACGACAACACTCAGACAAAATCAACAAACAAATCACACAAACACGCTGATCCATTGAACACCTTCCTATCAATCCTTTTACTCGTACACAATTCTCTTGTTTATTTATGTTTATTCATAATTAATTTTACTAATCAATTTTTGTATAAACTATCCTGTAATTTCATTACACTAATGTAATTCATAATTGCTCTATTATTTTTGTTCATAATTGTTAAAATTCATTTCATTCCAATACCTTGTTACTCTATTACCTGTTATCAATAACTTTCAAAATCTTTTAGTTAATATTATACCTTGTGAAATCTCATTCTTATCCTACAAAACTAACTGTAATTACTTCCAACTTTTTTTTTTTTTTTTTTTTTTTTTTTTTTTGTTTTGTTTATTTTTATTTTTTTCTTTCGATCACTTCATTTTCTTTAATTAATATCACTTTCTTGATTCACAATTGTTTCTTTTCTCTTTACATTTCTACTGCTAACAAACATACATCATTCATTTATTCCCACACTACACTTCCACACTCTAATACCAAACGATCGGATTCACAATTGTGAGTCACCCCAGTTCTACAAATTCCATCATACCAAATCTTGGACACGGATTACCAAAGGATAACGAATCGCGGACGCATAAATGGACGACCATGGAATCGACGAGAAAAATTGTAGAACTGACTGGACTACATCACCTTAACACACTCATATCCTTATTTTGTACCTTTTACGAATACCTTATAATTTATTTCATTTTTGACTTTGCGCAAATATCGCACTTGGCGGATACGCGCTTAATAAAATTCAACTTTCAACTTTCAAAAAAAAAAAAAAAAACTCTCTCTCTCTCTCTCTCTCTTACACTCTTTGTCTCTCTTTACTAGCTCTTAAATCTACCACCGCATCATCATCATCATCATCAAACTTCAATTAATTCTTTCACTTTTACTTTGAAGAACTTGATCAATTTTTTGTTTCTATTTTCATTTCATTATTTCATTCATTCATCATTTTCATTATTTTCATGAGAATCTATTTGCTACATTGGTTAGATGATGGATTAATCTATCTATTAATCTTTGTTAGAATCTGATCAAAAATTTTTTTTTTCTTTTTTTTCTATATCTATCTATATATCTATATATATATGAATTGTTGTTGTTACGCTCTTTTAATCTACTTTTATTTTTGGTATTATTTGTTCCCTGTTCGTGTGTGTGTGTGTGTGTGTGTGTGTATTTTCAGTCTTGGAACAATTTTTTTTTCTTTCTTTTATACTTTCGATTAAATCTTCTTGATTTTGTAGAGAGCGAAACACACACACAGAGAGAGAGAGAGAGAGAGAGAGAGAGAGAGAGAGAGAGAGAGAGAGAGAGAGAGAGAGAGAGAGAGAGAGAGAGAGAGAGAGAGAGAGAGAGAGAGAGAGAGAGAGAGAGAGAGAGAGAGAGAGAGAGAGAGAGAGAGAGAGAGAGAGACAGAGAGATTTAGTGAAATTTCTATATTATTCTTATCGAAACTGGTTGAAGATGTGTAGAATTGAAACATCGAATCAATCTTTTTCTCGATCTTGCTTCAGCTTCAATCATTTAGATTCCCGGATTCTCTTCCTAATTAGGTCTAATAGTTTAGGTTCGAATCAAATCCTTCGAATGATTATTTAAACATTAGGTTTATTCTCTTTCTCTCTTTCTCTCTTCGGTGCTCCCTTTCTCTTTGTTGAACGCTTTCGAAATAGATTCGGTAGAATGGCATTCGTTTCAAATGTCATCAATTTGGAACCAGACCAAACTAGACCGAAATATTTCTCATTGATTCTCTCTCTCTCTCTCTCTCTCTCTCTTGCTTGCTATCTACTTTGATAACATGCCCGCACACCCCTCCTCATCCACATTTATTAGGAATTTGATTTTTTTAGAATTATTCTTCATCATCGAATTTCGGTGACAAAGCTATTTTTTTTCCATTTGATTCAATCATTCAAGCGGTTCGTAGTCGAAAAATTACTCGAGCAAAGCAAGGAAATAAAGCAAAAAAAAAAAAATAGAGAAACAAATGAATTCCATTCCATTCTCTAGTATGCGCGGTATTTGAATCGGTTTTTTTTTCTCTCTAGGAGAAAACACCTCAACGTTTGGTGTGTTCGAATGAACCAAATTCTAATACCAAAAAAAAAAAAAAAAAAAAAAAAAAGAACAGAGAACAAACAAAGTTTAGTAGAGAAAATGAAATCGAATTAAAATTCTAATATTCGTTTGATTTTTGCATTGATTTGTGTGCAGAAAAGAAAGAAGAAAGAAAAAAAAAAATTATTCCCTCTATGAAACCCTAGTATGTCCCCCCCTTCTTCTTCTTCTTCTTCTGCTTCTTCTTGCTAAAATATCGCTCCACTTAGCTTCACTTTCCAATGAGTAAAGTCAACAACAAATATTCAAATTGAATCGAAAATCCAATTTTGGACCAAAAAAAAAAAAATTGTGCTGATCAAACAACAGTAGCGACGTTTTTACTTGTCACTGATTTGCTAATTCATTTCTTTTTTCTTCTCTCTCTCTCTCTCTCTCTCTCTCTCTCTCTCTCTCTCTCTTTATTCCATCGAATTAGAATTTTGTTTTGATCTTTTGTTTTCGATCGAAAAGATATCGAAACATTTGAAATAAGAGAAAGTATTTTTCTCCAAACTATCTAAGAAGTTTGGTTGTTGTTGCAAATCCTTTTGGTTCTAGATTATTCTATCACTAATGTTTGAGATTCTTTTCATCGAATCTATCTGTTAATCTATGAGCTCGAAGCTAGCTGGAAGCTAGTGAACTTTTCGTTTTTTTTCTTCCTTCCTCAAAATCAAACCTCAATGAAACGATAATGGTTTCGGGGGTGGAGGGAAACACCGAATGGCATTTCAGTTCCCAGAAATCAAAAATTCTAATCATTTGTTGTTTACATTTGAAACGCTAGATGTCTCTTCAGTAAATAATTCAAATTTCTCATTTTTTGAGTTCTCTGAGACCTATTAAGATTAAGACTCGGTGGGATCTCATTTTATCGACCATATTCTTCATTTTTATTTCTGAAATTTACTTTACTTCCCCTCGATGGTCTCCACTGAGCTCAATTCTCATTTTCATTGTCAATTCAATCGTCTAGAGAGCTATCGAAAGATTTTCTTAGAAAACTATTTAATGTAAAATAATTTAGATTTTTGGAAAGCATTTGAGGGATTCATTCTGGTCTTATTTTATTCAAGATAAATTGACTTTATACAGAAATATTTCGATTATTTGATTCATTATCGTTTTTCAGATTTCAAGAATTAGGATTGAAAAATTTGAATTTTATTTTTCAAATTTTTAGCTTTTCCGTTTATTTTCCTCCACCCTTTTGATAAACTGAATCTGTTTGATTTTGTTCCGATCTATATAGAGTATAGAACACTATGATTTCATTCGCATACTTTCATCGGTCTCTTAGTGAATCTTGTTTTCGATTCGAAAACACTCGAAAACTACGCAAGGATATTGTAAATGAAAAATCTGAATCGCTTATAGAAGGACCTTGCTTGTTCTCCGATTTGAACACAATCCTAAACGCTACTACCTTAAAAGACATCGAGACATTCTTGGGACCGAATCTGAGAGAGAGAGAGAGAGAAAGAAAGAGTGGAAAAAAAATCAGAATCCAAAAGAGTTATACTTTTGTAAAACGAAAAAAACAAAATCTGTCCGTATTTGGTTTGTTGAAAGATAAAAAAAAAATTCAATCCCTTCAATTATCATTCAACATCAAAATCATAAAACTTTACCATTCTATCATTCGCGACCAAACAATCCGGAATCGAAATCGGTACACGGATTCGATCGAGTAGTAGCGCATAGAAACGTATAGATTTCGGGTTACGGAATCGTAGCAAAAAAAAAAAAAAAACTTCCGATTCTATATAAATAGAATTCTAAATACATTGTTGATTCTATAGAATTCTGTTTGGATCGTTTCGAACATTTTCGAACAACATTTGATCTCATTGATTTCTTTTGATATATTCAAATATATATATAATCTTTCTCGAAACAAGATTAACATTAACAAGTTTATCTCAAAGTAGTGGATTCTATATCCGGATTTATTTTGATTTCCATTCGATGTTCTCTACTTCTTCCTCTTGAAACAGAATGAAACAAAGAAATTAAAAAGAGAGAAAGAGAGAAAAAAAAAAAAAATAAGAATATCCTTCCACTCAATATATATTGATCGAAGAGCAAACATTCTTTCAAATTTTCCTCTCTCTCTCTCTCTCTCTCCCTCTTGAATGTTTGGGCCGAAACTACTAAACAAGAGAGTATCGAGGACTAGGATTGAAGGGGAGAAAAAGAAAGAAAAAAAAAGGGGTTCGTTTCATTTCATTCATTCATTCATTCATTCATTCTTTTTGGATGATATTTGATTCTTGTTCCAAGAATTTGTTTGTTTGATTATTGTCAATCTCTTCATTCTACTTTTGTCGATCTTTTTCGATACGATCATCATCATCATCATCATCATAATCATCTTGGTCGACATCGAAATCGTAATCGAATTGAAGAACATTTCGATTAGAAATTTGTCAAACAAATTTTTATTGAGACTTTTCGGCAAATATTGAAAAACGAAAAAAAAAACAAAAAATTTCCTCCATTTTTCTTCTTCATTCTATGATCGAAATCATTGATGATTTCAATCTAAAACTGTGATCATTGAGGTTTTTTTGAAATTTATTCTATTTTTCTCTCGTCTCGATTGCTTCGAAGAATTCAATCGATTTGTTTGGTGTGATTCAAAATCTCTTTTCTCTCTCTCTCTCTCTCTCTCCGCTCTGCTCTCTCTTCTCTTCTCTTTCTCTCCCTGGCGTTGGGTCCTATTCGTTCGCCTGATAATCGGTTTGCCCGATCCGATCATTTTTTTTTTCGAATGAAGGGCATTCATTCGAATCTATTTTGGAAAGCTATCTTCTAAGCAAAAGAGCTAACAAACCGATTCGATATGAAAGAATCTTTCTTTCTTTCAATTCTTTTCTCGTTGAAGAAGCAATGAATTCTTTATTCGTTTAGCTCTACTCCGATTGCTATTCTAAATTTTGTTTGATTCATTTAAAGTCTTAAGTTTTTTTTTTTTTGAATCGACATCATCGATATTTCGATATCTATCTTTCGATCTAACGCTAAAAATTTTTCATCTATCTTGTTCGATTTGTTTGGAACGCGAATCGTCATTGTAGAATATCGTAGAGAAAGTGGAAGGAAGCAAAAATCTAAAATCTAAACGGTACAAATTCTCTTTTTTCCTTCTTCTTCTTCTTCTTCATCTTCTTCATCATCATCTACATCAATGACAACTTTATGATATTGATGTGTTATTGATGTCTGTGTTTTTTTTTGAGGTTTGGGTTTGGGTGTGTGTTTGAGAATTATTTACAAACATCTTTCCATCATCACCTCACTGTTTTTTTTTTGTATCTTCGATATCTTTTCATTCTATTCGCTCAATAATTCGCTACGTATGCAGCTTATGCAGTATGCGCATTCATTGCAATAAATAGGAAATCACATAAAAATGGCTATCTCGAATGTGAATTAGGTTATTTAAAATTCGAACGAATTCATCAAGAAAGATTCAATGATTTTGATTCAATCACAAAACTTTTTTGGATAGAAATTTTCATTCTTCATGAAAAAAAGAAATAAATAAAATAAAATAAAAAAACATTCAATTCTATTATTAACATTGTTGCAACGAAAACAAACCAAAAATACATCTTAGATTGAGGATATAAGAAAAAAAAAAAAGAAAATGAAATCCAATTTAGCATCGTTTTGTTGACAATCGTCTCTGTTGTTGTTGTATGTGTGTGTAGATTCAATCATCGACATCGACGACGACGACAACGACAAATACAACCTGGAAACAAAAAAAAAAAAACTTTTATCCTTGCCATCGTTTCATCGTCTCTCTCTCTCTCTCTCTTCGCTCTCTCTATCTTTGTCCATCGATTTTTTTTGTTAATATCTTTCTTTTTATTTTATTTTCTCTAAATTAGTTTTATTTGATTTGGTTCGGTTTTGGAAAAGAAATTATTTTTAGGATAATATAATATTTTTTAACCATCACCATCATCATCATCAAAAGCAATGTTGAGCGTCTCTCTCTCTCTCTCTCTTTGTGGATCTGTGTGTACTCGTTAGATGAAAACAACCACCACCACCACCACCACCACTGTTTTTGCTTGTGACTTCGAACAAAGATCCTTGTTGCTTTCTTTCCTTTTTTTGTTGTTGCCTTCAAGACCGAAATTAGCGAGCAAGTGAGAGATCAAAAATTTTCTCTCCAGCTTTTCTTTCAAACCTCACCTCTCTCCGTTTTCTATCTCAATCGCTCAATGTTTTGCTATGTTTAAATGAAACCAAAAACAAGAAAAAAAAAACAAAACAAAACCGATATATCTCCATAATTCGATGTTGAAACTCTCTCTCTCTCTCTCTCTCTCACTCTCTCTCTCTCTCACTCTCTCACTCTCTTATCTTTCAAACAAATTTGTTAGAAACGACCGAAGAAGGGATCTTGGTTTGAGAGCTAGGCGTACTAAATCCATCTGGTTGATATCGTCGAGCATCGAGCAGCACAAAGATCACATAGAGCACATCCATTGAAGAAAATGATGAGCGTAATTCATCATTCATTCAAGACACCACCTTTCGTTTGATTTCTTTCTATTTGAAGCTAAACAAAAACATTCGAGCTTGTTGTTGTCTGTTGTCTGTTGTTGTTGTTTTTCGTTATGATATTCAAATCATTTACGTAACATCATATAATCTCACCTTTGTAGACCACTCACTCTACCAGTATCTTCATATTTCTTCGATCTATTCTCTATTCACATTTTCTATTTTGCTCTCTATTTTCGATCGATCATCTTCTCTTTTCGGATTGTTTTTTGTAAACACTTCGATGTTTGTGATCATCTTCTTTCTTATGGATTTCTTTCTTTCTTTCTTTCTTTTTTTTTTTTTTTTTTTTTTTTTTTGAAATGAGAGTGAAAATATTCTTTATGTTCCATAATAATAATATTAACAACAACAACAACAACAGCAGCTAAGATTTCGATTACGTTACGAAGAGAAGAATAACAACAATTGGCCCAATTGAAATTGTTTCGAATCAGCATTTTTGAATTCTTCAAAAGAAAAAAAAGAAAAGAAAAAAAAATCGTATGGAATTATTATTTGGCATCAAGATCAAATTCGTCACCGACATCGACATCGACATCGACATAGACACCACCAAACCAACTCTTTCTAAGAAAGAGAATCATTGAAGATATTTTCAATAATTTCTTACAATCATTGAAGAATAGAGTGATAAGAAAGTAGCAATAGAATAGAAAGTAAGAGTAGAAGGGAAGTGAAATTCTTAAGAAGACAAAATTCTTTTTTTCCTCTCTTCGCATCGTACCGCAAAGAATTTCGATTCTGGTGAAGAATTTCTTCATTCTAAGCTGAAAGAAAGAGAGAGAGAGAGTTACACATAGCAGAAGTGTTGAAATTCTTCGATCGATTTAAACCAATCTTCAAACAAATCTTTCGTTTCGATTCGAAGAAAGTCTAAAAATTTGTCGACGAAAAAAAAAAAAAAAAAATAACACAAACAAAAACTTCGATCGCCATTACGATTGTTTGTTTCCGAAAATTCTTCCTAGAAAAAATTTTTTTTTGTTTTTTCTCCTCCGATGTGCCTCGGAATCTTATCTTCTTTCGTTTGGAAAGTTTAAAATGCAAAAAAAAAAAAAAAACAAATTAAAATTAAATTATTATAAAAAAAATGCCACTTTAACAACAACAGCAGCAGCAACAACAACACTTTCTTTTTCGATGAAAATCTTTTTCATTCAAAGAGAATCTTTCAATTCCAAAATTTGGCTAATTTGGCTATTTGGCAAAGTTCAGCATCATCTCGATTTTTCCGATGAGATTTGAAACTTTTCGATTCTCTCGATATTCGTCTACTTCACTTTTATCGAATCTGTAGATTATTCTGTTCTCTGCTCTATTAGATTCTTCAACTTCTTCTTCCGATAGAATCTGTAGTGTTTCTCTCTCTCTCTCTCCCCATCTCTTTTGATCCAAGCAAATATTTTTGATTTCGATTCATTCAACATTCGAATCAAATCAAAAAAAAAAAAAAAAATGAGAATTCCATAATAATAATAATAATCATCAACTATCGTTTTTACCATCAATCGTAATTATCTTCTAATCCATTCATCCAATCAATCGTCCATTTGGATTTCAAAAAAAAAATTTTTTTTTTTTTTTTTGAAATTTTTCCTCTCTTGTTTTCTCTCTCTCTCTCTCTCTCTCTCTCTAAAAAAAACATCGAAAAAAAAAAAGAAATTCTCGATCGAAATTCTATATCTAAAAAATTTAATTCATTGCTCACTGCCATTTTGTTTTTTTTTTTTCACAATCACACAATCACAAATCTTCATCTTCTCATTCGATCCGGTAGCTCTCTATTTCGTTATCTCTATCTCAATCCATTTCGAGAGAGAGAGAGAGATTGTGTTCCAAACACAGTGTCTTTGTGTGTGTATGTGTCTGTTTCGTAGAAATCGAAATCGCAAGCAAAAAAAAAAAAAAAAGCCAATTCTATTCTCTTCGATTAAGCAGCTAAATTTTCTTTCTTCACTTTTCTTTCATTTTGTTGTTCTTCTTCGCTTCGAAAATCATCAACCACACCTGAATCTAACCACCTTTGTTTCAAATTAGATCTCAATCGAAAAGAATCAATCAGATAGAGAGAGAAAGAAAGAGAGAGAGAGAAAGAGAGCGAAAAAGTGAAATTAAATCAACAAGATAATAATAATCACAATAAAAAATAATAATAATAATAATAATACTGAAAAAAAATTCTATTAGAACCGAGAGCCCTATAAATTAGAGTTATCAATTTAATTTAATTTAATTAGAAAAAAAAAAATGGGTAATGCACCAGCTAAAAAAGGTGATACAACTGAGAATGGTAAGTTCATCTCTCTCTCTCTCTCTCTCTCTCTCTCTCTCCCACTCTTCCCTTCTCTTTTCTTTCTTACCTGTCCAAATCTGTCAACGAAAAAAAAAAAAAAATCAAAAAAGATTTCATCGATGATTCTTCTTCATTCTCTTTCATCTCATTTTTTTTTTGCTTGATTTTTTTTGAAATCGTATATGTGAATATCGAAACATTCACATATTTCTCTCTGTGATTCGTGTTTTCATTCGAGATCCAAATTTCGTTTGAAATATTCTCAATCAATAGGGGGCGATCAAATTTAGTAATTCAAATGGAATCCATAACTATAAGGATTAACTATAAAATTGAAATTTGTGACATTCGAAATTCTTCTACAAACTAATTCTATCTATCTCTGTTTATGAAGATATCTTTATCTTTTTTTCTGTTTTGTTCTCAAACACAAAAAATTCCAACAAAAAAAAAAATAAATAAATACCGCATTCATTAAGAATTAGCTCTATTGCTCGTTTTATCCTCACCCCTTTTCCACATTAGACGTTTCCAACATTCCAAAAAGGGGGGGAGCGAGAAGCGAATCTTAATGAATCCGATTGAATGAGATTAAATTTGGAGAGCAAAGATTTTAACACGATTCTTTAAGATTAAAGTGAGACGACAAAAAAAAGAGAGAGATAAAACCTAAACATCTTGAAGCAGTGAAGTCGAAGAAACCTATCTTAAATTAATTGTAATTAATATATCTTCCAATCCTAATATGATTTTGTTTTGGTTTAGTTTGGAAAATTTTTCATTCATTTCATTTCGCTACATTCATTCATTCATCATTCATCATCTATTGAATCGAAACTTCCAATCCAATTTTTGTAGGAACATAAGATCGTTTTGTTTTTTTTTTTTCTTCTTTTTGACTCTCCTTTATTGATTCTCTTTTGAGCGGGGATTCTTTTTACTCACTTCGAGAATAAATTATCTTAAATTTGAGAATTGTTTTAATATTTTTTCGTTCGTTTTTTTTTATCGTTGTTGTCATTGGAATTATTTTTAGCATCTTTTTTTTCTGATGATATATTCATTTTCTTAGATTAAACAACAATCTTTTTGTTGCTCTCTCTCTCTCTCGATTTGTTGTTGCTAAATAAAATCTATTTTATTAGAATAGACTAAGATTTAAACTATTCGAATTCAATTTCAGTGATGATTATTTCTTCGATGTTTTTTTTTCTCTCATCTTCGATCATTAAAACTTACAAACCAAAATTATAGATTGTGGTGAATCGAGAAGAAGTTTGGTTTGTTGAAGTTATTCAAATCGATAGATTTTTAGTTAAATTTGAGCTCGATTGAATTGAATTGAATTGAATTCAATTCACTTCTCTTATTAGTCTTCTAAATTTTCCTAAGAATTCTTTTAGAGAGTATTCTATCTCGTTTTGATCTCTTCAAGATCAATCTCATCAAAGAGTTTCTTTATTTTGATCTCTATATGAATATTTCTTAAAATTATTTTAGATTATCGTTGCAAATGACAAAACACTCTCATTGATTCATATTTATAATGTATCAAATCAAATGTTTTTATTCTAACAATGTAAAATTCAAAAAAAAAAAAAGAAAAAATGTTTATAATCTTCAAAACTTTCTTTGAGATTCTAAAGATTCTATAGCTCTCTTGAATTGGATCAAATTCTCAGCAAAAAAAAAACAAAATCAAACAACAAAATTTCAACACTCTCTTTAACAATTTACATCAAATATCTTTACAATCTGATTAAATTCATTGGATTCATTGGAATCATTAGAATCATCTATTTGTCAGAATGTTGGAATTCCATTCGTTTCGAAATGAAATCATTTTGATGATTTTATTGCATTACAAATATAATCATCTGATTTCTGATAGCGATGATTAGGATGATCAAAGATGATGATGATGAAAGATGATGATCAAAGATCACAAAATATCTTTCGATAAGATTTAACTTATATAGCTCTATATTATTATTATTATTATTATTATTGCTATTGCTGCTATTGCCATACTTTTATCCGATACTTTCAAGGTAGATTCTCTCTCTCTTTCTCTCTCTCTCTCTCTCTCTCTCTCTCTCTCTCTCTCTCTCTCTCTCTCTCTTATCGATAATATTAACAATTTTTATTATTAGCATTATAATTGTCATTGTTATCATCACCATCACCACCATCATCATCACAACGATCTAGTTTATTGGGGGTTTTTTTTTCTCTTTGATTGTTTTCTTTAAAACAAACAAGCGAGCGAACAAACAGAGAAAATAAAATGTAGAAGAAACAAACAGAAGGTCGAAATGTATAATTGAAACAATAATCGAATTTTCTTAGCTCAGTGATTTTTAAATTTAGAAGAAAAAAAAACTATTCAACGCTTCTCTTCTCTCTCTCTTTCATTTCACTATCGAATCTCTATTCGTTTCGATTCGGATCACTTCGATGCTTTAAAATGATTCAACAATCGCTCCAAACGAAACGTTTTTGTATGAGAGAGAGAGAGAGAGAGAGAGATTGTAATAAGCTTATCTTTTTTGAAACTCCATCGCCTTAACGTTGAAATACTTTTTTTTTTTTTTTTTTGAAGATAAACTTGTATAATAATCGTGTAGAGAACAAATCTAGAATGTCTATGGTGTTGTTGGCGGCAAAATGTTTCACTTTGCTATTCTTCTCGAGATGCAATCAAATGACTATGCATTAATTAATGATGACAAACACAAACACACACACACACACACCAAAAGAGGCACAAAAAAAAATCTAATTCAAAACCTAACAATCAAAAAGAATATTTTCTCTCTCAGTCTCTCTCAGTCTCTCTCTCTCTCTCTCTCTCTCTCTC
>CP080485.1:615181-660181 GCA_020844145.1 Sarcoptes scabiei
GAGAATAAAATTGTTATCTGTTTTTGAAAATTTTCTTCGATTAAAATTTTTAATCTCGAACAAAAAAAAAATTAAAAGTGCTTGTTAAACCCCAGAACTCAAAAAGAAAACGATTCGATCCAAAAAAAAAAAAAAAAAAAAAAAATTCTCAACAAATAAGATAGCAGATGTTTTTGATGATTACTCTCTCTCTCTCTCTCTCTCTCTCTCTCCCTCTCCCACTTTGATCTCAATATCTATTTTGGTTGATTTTGTTCAAAAAAATCGTTGAAACCAAATAATTTCACTCTTCAAAAAAGTTTATCGGCAAAAGAAATGGCATAGAGAAACATAGAAACAGATCCAAATCTCAATGTCTTGCGTTTCCAAGACAAAAAAAAAATGAGAATGAGGTCCGAAAAATATCAATAAGAACCTAATTTTCATTCGATAATCTTCTTTTTTGATTGATTTTTTTTTCTTCTTCTTACTCAATTCTTTTTCCAAATCCTTGTTCCATTAAAATCTCTCAAAAAAAAAAAAAAAAAAATTCAACGTTGAAAAAAGATTTTACTCTCGATTCGTTGCTGATCTTTGAGCTCGAATCATTTCGTTAATCTAATTATATTGAATGTTTCACTCTTTTCGATAATATTAATTCAATCTTATATCGAATGTGCCCTATTCTATTGACTTTTTAAAGATGCAGACAAAAAGATTTGTTTAGTTTTCATTGAACAATTGGAATAACATTTGCTTTCCAACGAAGAAACTTAACACTAGATCCCTCACTTCTTCAGATAGAATCACGCATGTTTTTGGCGGCAAATAATTCTAATTTAAATTCTCTTCAAATTTCGATAATGATGATGATGATGATGATGATGATGATGATGATGATGATTTCCTCTGCCGATACAAAATCGAATTCATTGATGAATAGCGATGATGATGATGGTGGTGGTGGTGAAGATGATGATAAAATCATTTCATTCTGCATAAATTTCATTGACAAAAATAAAAATATTAAATAATAATAATTCTTTACGATTGGTGTAGATTCTTTTGCAAATATATATCTCGTTGGCGGGCGAGGTCGAGGTTACTTCGGCGATACTGATCTGTCCGTACTTTACGAACAATTGAGATAAACTATCTGATTTGAAGTTAACCACGCAACCAACACAATTTGACCGATACAATCTTAACGATTACTTGAGGATAGGCTTTAAATAAGTTTATTAAACACATAAAAAACGGATACAAATGAAGATAACAAAAATAAGAAAATAATAATGTTGTTGCAGTTATGGAATGAAGGAAGGTAAATGATCCCGGAGGATGCCAACTTAACGTGATCGATTCGTGATCGAAATGACATGATCTGGTCAAATTTACCATTCCTTAAATACTAAAAATCCTTAGGTCTTGATGATTAAGAGGTATCAAGACCATAAGGTATCCTTTGTTGAACAATCGTTCGATGATAATAATAAACAAAGGATTGATTATCCATAGGTCATCCACATGTGACTTTGATAATAATGTGGCTCCGGACTGTCGCGTTAATTGAATAGAAGAATTGGTCAATCCGGAGACCTGAGATTGATAGAGACAGACACATGTGGTATGACAAACAAAAGAATAGTAGACTCTGTCAGACAGAGTGAAAGAATGAAAAGAGCTACAGACTAAAAGTAAAGAATAATAAAAAATAAAATAATTGTAGCCATCGATTAATGATAAAAAGAAAAATAAAGCTAAAAATAAAGGAATTGGAAAATTAAAAAGAATTTAGGAATAGAATAGGAATAAAGATACTATTTTGAATAAAGGATTAAAATAAAGTTCATCGGCTACGGCCGACCACTTGGGGTGGATGACTGCTTGCAGTAACATATATATAGGACTGATATTAAGAACACAATTATTATTATTATCATTATTATTATTATTATTATTATTATTTGGGCCAATCGTAGAAGAATGATCGTTAAGATTTGCTTGGAATAAAAAAAAATAGATGCAATATTTGGATCATATTTTGAAATCTAGAACACAACGCATCCTCTTCTTGAGCATTTGTTTTCCCCTTACTTCCTATTATCGGGTTCTCTCTATCTCACTGACGAAAGTGTTAGAGAGATTCTTTTTTTTTTTTTTTGTTATTGCTTGCATAAAAATTTCTATTTCTATTGTTTCTAATGATTCGGCTCCTTCGATGTGAAGAAATATATGATTGAGTGAGTGAGATTTTTGATTGTATGATTATCTCATTTCTAAGCTACACATCTCGATGAATGAGAGCCCTTCTCTCTGTTTCAATCAAAATCACTTCAATGAGTGAATGTTTCGAGCCTCATAGATCGACGCTCATCGTTAAGAGCTAGCCTCAAAAGCTTTCCCCCTTCTCTCTCTCGTTTCGTTTCACTTTGGCCCATAATTTTGGCCTGTGAACTTGTACTCAAAAAAAAAAAAAAAAAAGAAACAATTCGATTCGATTCGATCCGATCATGAACCGAAGTTTTTGAGTCTCTCTTCGGCAAGAATCTCTCGAACTCATTTCGCTTAGAATAGTAGCGAAAGAAAGAGAGAGAGAGAGAGAGAGAGAGAAGAGCAGAATGTTCCAGAAGAGCAAGAACAGTGGTTCTTGTTACTATTTTTAGATTTACCCTAGTTTTTTTTTTCTCTGGTCTATTTATATTTGCTCTATCGTATCGGCTGTTTTGGTCTTTCTCTGTTAGCATAGATTTGTTCAAGAAATTTATCAGAATAGCATTTTCTCTTTTTTTTTTTTTTTTTTTTTTGCATCGTAGAAAAAAAAATCTGTATGAATCGAATCGAATCGAATCAAATCGAATTCTTAATGTTCCATGAAATTCAATCTAACTTATTGATCGATCCTGGAATTTCGAGACAAACTTTTTAAAAAGAGGAGAGTTTTTAACATCAAATTACTTTACGATGATTTTTGTTATGAAAAACAAAACAAAAAGTACTTGCAATTTCAAATCAAAAAAAAAAAAAAAAAAAATCCCTTCAGTTCATTCACATCATTTCATAATTAAATATCGATTTATTTAATTAAAAAAAAAAAAAAAATTTCCTTTCTACCATAATTTGTAATTTGAAAATTTCGAAAAAAATCTACAATGAATAAATTATCATCCTTGTTCACGATTGAGTGAATCCATCATCGAGCGCAAGATCTATTTTCGATTCGATCAAACATTTTAATAACTCGCGTTCTTCCCCGCTTCCCCCTCTGAATCTCTTCTTAGGTCAAATGTTTGGCGCGTTCAAAAAGAAAAAACTTAGCTAACCTAGCTAGTTACACTTATTTGTCTCATTCTCTCTCTCTCTCTCTTCTTGTCGCTGAACTAAAAGGAGACACAGTGAGAGAGAGAAAATCAATGGTTACTATTTTTAGAAATTGGAACACTTTGATTTGGAATGAAATTTAATGGATCAATGTAAGGTGTAAGAAAAAAAAATTAAGATAGAAAAATAGGAAGAGAGAAATTCTAGTAACGTTTCATTCACTTGTAAAGATGTAATCGATGAAATATTTGATTCAATAATTTTTTTTCTTTCTCTGAATTGAATCATCATAAATTCGTTGAGGAAGAAGAATCGGAACCCTTCCCCCCCAAAAAAAAAACGAAACGGAACAGAGCGGAACGGATCGCATCTCGCAAAAGCTACTCACTCTTGATGTTTCTTGTCAAGGTGTGTGTGTGTGTGTGTGCCCTGTTTCGATTCTAGAGAAAAAAGGTGTTCTCGAACGGGAATCAATAATCAGGTCAAATTATTGATTCATTTTGTTCAAAATAATAGAGCGAGAGAGAGAGAGGCAAAGTAGAGGCATTTATTTTCAAAATGAATAAAAAAAAAAAATTTCAACAGATTGATTTCGATTCAACTAGGCCCCATCGATTAGGGTCTATTGACGATTGATTTTATTTTTCGAATCTTTTCTTGAATATGATTTTTTTTTGTCTCTCGGATCTCATTTCCATATCTAATCTCAATCGTTCTCGATTTTTTTTTCTTCCGATTCTTATCCAATGAAATCTCTCTCGAAATCAATCTGATGGGGTGAGAGGAATGGAAGGTGAACATGATGGAACATTCGCGAAAAAAAAAAAGTTTCGCGTTCGAAAGAGAAAAAAAAAATCGATTAGATTTGATTCAAATTTTATAGAAAAAAAATTTTAAAACTTTTGAAAATAATTCTTCTCAAATTCTTCCATCTCCTTTAGATCTTTGTTACAAAGGAAAAAAAATCTGATCTCTAATTGATTCAATCTTTTTTTTTTTCTCTCGTTTCTCCCTTCCTCCTTCTTCCTCTTTCTTTCTGGATTCAATCTTCATCGGTCCGATTCGTTTCGCTTTCTCGATTCGATATTGATTTAGTTCAAAAATTTCTAGAGAAAGCCAAAGAAGATTTTGAACGCAAATGGAACCAACAAGGTAGCAATACAGCCTCGTTGGAAGATTACGAACGTATCAAAACGTTAGGAACGGGATCGTTCGGCAGGGTGATGTTAGTGCAAAGAAAATCCGGTACGGATGCCGGAAAACATTTCGCCATGAAAATACTTGATAAACAAAAGGTAAGCTATGATAAAAAAAAAAATTACATAATCTTAATGAATCTCTCTCTCTCTCTCTCTCTTTATTCCATTCACTAGGTTGTAAGATTGAAACAAGTCGAACATACCTTGAATGAGAAGAAAATATTACAAGCGGTCGATTTTCCATTCTTAGTTCATCTTGATGCATCATTCAAAGTAATGCTTCTAATCTAATCTTCTAAGCTAATCTTCATGCATTCAAATGATTTCTTCTTCTAAGGATAATTCCTATCTTTATATGGTTTTGGAATATGTACCTGGTGGTGAAATGTTCTCTCATCTAAGAAAAACTGGACGTTTTAGGTTTGTAAGATTTCTATCGCTCTCTCTCTCTCTCTCTCTCTCTCTCTCTCTCTCTCTTTTTCTTTCTTTTTGGTTTTTCTTTTCGATGGATCTAATTTTGATCTCAATTCTCTCTTCTATTCTTATTCTATTCCATTCGATTCGATTCGATTCGATTCCTTTATTATCATAGTGAACAAATGGCTCGATTCTATGCTGCACAGATAGTGTTAGCATTTGAATATCTACATTATCTAGATCTCATTTATCGTGATCTGAAACCAGAAAATCTTCTCATCGATTCACAAGGTTATCTCAAGGTAAACCAAAAAAAAAAAAAAAATGTTACATTTCATCGATTTGCTTTGATTGGTTACTCTTTATATTTATCGAATCGATTTGATTTGAATCCACTTTTTTCTCTTCCATCGAAACGATTGAACATTGTTTTTTCTTTCCTCGATATTTCGATATGGGAAAAAAAGCTTATCAAGATGGGTTGTCGAGACAAAAATCAAAAAAAAAAAAAAAACGACTAGATTTCAAAAAAAAAAAAACTCCTTCATATGGATATGGAATTTTTTTCTATCCTTCTGGAAGCTATTCATCACAAATCAATCGATTCGATTTACGAGAACCAATTTCGTTGAGAATTCCACCCCCTACTACCTTCCTTCCTTCCCTCCATTATATCTCTCAATTAATTCGGTTGTTTTCTTTCATTCTCGTTTATCGATTTTTTTTCCTCCATCGATTTTCATCGATCTCATAGGTAACTGATTTTGGTTTCGCAAAACGAGTCAAAGGAAGAACATGGACTCTTTGTGGAACTCCGGAATATCTAGCACCGGAAATCATTTTGAGTAAAGTAAATTCATTAGCTCTCTTTCAATCGCGATCGTTTAAATCTGAACATTGCTTTGTTTCTTTTTTTGCTTCGATTTTTTTTCCTCTCCTTCTTCTTCTTCAATCGATTCACAATTTTTCTAATTTCGCCGCCATTTTGGTGTTGTCTTCGATTTGACCTTGATCGAATTCTCAAACAAAACAAACCTCATATAATCCTTTGAATTCAGGGATATAACAAAGCCGTAGGTAAGAATTCTCAATCTAATCAATCAGACATTTTGGAAAGTCAATTTTAATGTCAACCGAAATACTAAATACCAAAAAAAAAAAAAAAAAATGTTTCAAAATCGAATTTGAACTTTTATCTCGAAAAAAAAATAAATTGTTTGAAAATTAATTCTTTTCATTTCTCTCTCTCTCTCTCTCTCTCTCTCTCTCTCTTTTGTCCGTAATTATTTCTCAATGAAACAGATTGGTGGGCACTTGGTGTTTTAATCTACGAAATGGCTGCCGGATATCCTCCATTCTTTGCTGATCAACCGATTCAAATCTATGAGAAGATTGTTTCAGGCAAAGTGCGCTTCCCATCACATTTCAGTGTCGAACTGAAAGAGCTATTAAGGAATCTTCTACAAGTGGATCTAACCAAACGTTATGGTAATCTAAAGAATGGTGTGAATGATATTAAAAATCATAGATGGTTTTCGACAACCGAATGGATTTCTATATATCAAAAAAAGGTTCGAAATAGAAACGATTAAAAGCGTTTTCATATTAATTTTTTTTTCTTCTTTTCTTCTTTTTTTTTAATTTCTTCTTCGAAAGGTTGAAGCACCATTTTTGCCTAAATGTAAGGGTCCAGGCGATACAAGTAACTTTGATGATTATGAAGAGGAAGCGTTAAGAATTTCAAGTGCAGAGAAATGTGCAAAAGAGTTTGCCGATTTCTAAACACTCTTTTCGATGATAACATTTGTTTCGATATCGAAATGTTTGAGAAGATTATATTTTTCGATTGAGAAAAGAGGAAGGAGAGAGAAGAAAATCAACGAATGAGAAAGTTTTTCTTTAAAAGTAAAAATGAATAAATCTTAATAATTCATCGGATGAAGATATATAGAGAAAAAATTATCAATCCAAATTCATCAAGATTCATAGAGGATTGGATCGAGAGAAAGAGATCGAGGATGTGATGAATGTGATGAAATGAGAGTTTGGCTCGATTGTATCAAAACAACAATTGATCTCTTGTTTCATTTGAATCAAACCGAAACCTAACGATGATCGTTTTAGAGATGACGCCATCGCCATAAAATCAAGAAAAAAAAAATCCAAATCCAAAATTTTAACCAATCGAAAATCTTATCGATGGATTATCTTGTTTCTGGATGGAGACTACTTTAGATGTGATTCTATCTCTTCCTGTCTCTCTCTCTCTCTCTCTCTCTCATTCGAATGATTATTTATAATTTAATTGTATAAAAGTATAAATATTTCAATTCTTTAAACGCCTTCTTCTTCTTCTTCTTCTTCTTCTTCTGTTTCGAAAAAAAAAAAAAAAAACAATTCAAACAAAACAAACTAAACAAATTCAAATTCTTTCGTACTGATTAGATGATTTATAGTTTTGTTGTTGCTATTCAAATCTTCATCTTTATCATCATCAGCATCAGCATCGTCATCGTCGTCGAGAAAGAGAGAAATGGTGAATTTTTAATAAGAATTTCAATTTCATTTCTAAATCCAAAGAAAAAATCGACACAGACACAGACATAAAGATTCGAGACCTGAAAGGGAAAGAAAGAGAGAGAATGAGAGAGAGAGCAAGAAATATCTAAATTATTATTCTTATTATTATTAGTTTATTAATTTTTATTTTTGGCCAAAAAACAAAAATTTGTGCAATAATTTTCTCTCTCTCTCTCTCTCTCTCTCTCTCTCTCTCTCTCTCTCTCTCTCTCTCTCTCTCTCTCTCTCTCTCTCTCTCTCTCTTTCTCTTCCTTGTTTCGTTTACCATTCGTATGTTTATGATGATGTTTTGTTTTTATTTATTTTTTTTTTTTTTGGTTTCTCCCTCGAAACTAAATATGAATCTCTTTCCTTTTTCCGTAATCACACAAACACACACACACCAACAGACAAAACCCTACCAATAAAACAATCCATAAATTATCCGATAGTTTTTATATTGTTTTTTTCGTTGGTTCGTTTGTTTGTTTGTTCTCTATCTCAATTCGATTCGAATTTTGTTCCGGTTCCGGTTTGTTCAATCGTAAACAATTCTTCCTCGAAACGAGTTCTCTCACTTTTAGTGCTCGTCGTTTAGGCAAAGAAATTCTTGCGATTCACACACCCTACTCACCTCAATGATAATATTCATTTGATTCGGAAATTTTCATAACTTCTTGCCCGGTGTTCTTATTTTACAAAGCTGCTCGGTTTTTTTTAGAAATTTTTACAATCCAAATTCAATTCAAACACATTCAAATAAAGAACGCCACTTAATTTTCTGCTCCGATCCAGAAGAGTTACATTCACCAAGAAGCAAACACTGGTCGATAGAGAGAGAGAGAGAGAGCGACCACAACGAATTCAATCAAAGCTTGCAAAGAATTCTAGCATTTCTTTTCATCGTTCTAGTCTTGATGCATGCATTGAATCGATGATGATCATCATCGATCATCGTCATCATTCTCATCATCCACCATGATCTTATATTTAGTCAACGATCTGATTTTCAAAGAAAAAAAAAATACAATCATTAAAAGAAGCGAAAAAGATTTCGAACTTATTCACCGGAAGAATCGCATTACGAATGCATTGCGATTGAAAAGAACTTGAACCGGAAACAAAGATCCAGATTCAGAATTTTAATTTGCAATCTTTTCTTTTTCTTCTGTTGCAATCACACCAAAAGATTAATTATTGAATTTTTTTTGTGAATAAATTAAGATTATTGTTATTATTATTGCTATTATTATCTGTTACAATTGATTGTGTAAAGAAAAACAATGAAAAATTTGAAATGAAATGAGAAAACGAAACGAAAAAAATTTAATCTTCTCTCGCTCTTTTTTTTTGCTGATTTTTCTCCATCTTCAACCTCTTCTCATTGAAATATTCGAAAGAGAATAATAATAAATTGATGAATACGAACAAAAAATTCCAATTAAATTATTTAACATTTACAATCTGAAAAAAACATTTGTCTAACATTGAGATTGATTCGGAAGATTTTTTTTGAGGATGAAGTTCCAGGTGGTTTTGTAATTTCGGTTAAAACCTTCGGAATCGAATGTAAAGCTTTTCGACTTTCGCCGGACATCACCACCAGATCTCCATCATCTAAACGAATCGGTAGGATAGGTTTCGACGATGATTTCTCTGGACCACCGATCAAAAATATTGCCGATGAACCAAAACTGAAGCTAAACAATGGTGCTTGTTGATTTGGTTCAGAATGATCTGTATGAAAACCAAGAGATGATGATCGAGGATAGTAATTAACGATACCGGCCTCTGGTTTGAATTCGATTCTCAATACTTTAGCAATTATTTTGCAACAAATTTCTATACGATCTGGTATTTTGATAACTTTTTGTTCTAAATCATAAATTTTTCTATCCCAATCGTGATGATAACCGAACGTTATCCAACGTAGATTAATCTTTGCATTAGAAGAGTGACATTGTTTCAAATCGATATTTGATTTTAGATTCAAATCATTTGATTTGAGTGGTAATTCATCTAGAAACCATTCAAACCAATCCGATCTATACTGAGGTTTAAAGATATTTTTGATTATCATCAAACCATCAATGCTTTTGATTGTTCGATATGATAGCCATTGATCAGATGAATGGAAATGATCACGATATTGACAATCATCAGGTAAATTTAATTTTTGATTCAATCGGAAAGGTTCAAAAATATTTGTATCGATATCTTCGCCAGGTGCTAGCAATGGTAGTGAAGAATCTGGTTGCCAATTTTTATATAATTTAAAAGTTTTCTTATAAACATCCACATCAGAATCCATTGAAAATTTCGAATTCTTCTGGGATTCGATTTTCCTGGTGATTCCTGGCGCAATATCTGCTTCAACAGAGATAGGTTATTTGGTTCAAATAGTCGTTGAATGAACATTGACAGTTTGCATAATTTCTTTGTGGAGGCTAATTTCTGAAAAACGGTCCTAGAAAATTTTTACAAGGACAAAATAAAACGTTGATTTTTCATTAAAAATGAGTGGTGGTGTTTATGGCGGAGGTAAGCGAATTGTATCGGAAATTTGATGATTTTGTTTGACATTTCGATCTGTTGATTGAATCAGAGGAATTGTGTGCGTTGGTTTTCGATGTTGGTCATAATTCATTTCGAGCCGGTTTCGCCGGAGAAGATTGTCCCAAAACTGATGTACCATCGTTAATCGGATACATTGAGGAAGCTATTGATTCGAAAACTGAACAAACAGACATCAATGCCAACAATGTTGGATCGCAACAATCGCAGCGGCGTTACATTTTCGATACGCCTGGCATCAAAAGTCCACGATCAAATATGGAGCTGCTGACATTTCTTAAGGATGGAATGAGTATGTTTTCTCTTGTTTTGTTTCTCATTTATTTCTATCTATATCTAAATCTTTCTAAAATTTTCCTCTTACGAACAGTTGACAACTGGGATTTGATGGAGAAAATGTTAGATCATATCTATGCTAAACACTTGAACTTAGAATCTGCACATCATCCAGTACTGTTTTCTGAAGCACCGGTTAGTATCAAAGACAATTTCTTAGGGATAATGTTTTTCATCTTATTAAATTTCACTTTGAATCCAGTGGAATTCTAGGAGCAAAAGAGAAAAGCTTTGTGAATTGATGTTCGAAAAATATAATATTCCAGCATTTTTTCTAATCAAAAATGCTGTACTCTCAGCATTTGCCAATGGTCGAGCGACTGGTGTTGTTCTTGATTCTGGCCAAAATCAAACGTCCGCTGTTCCTGTCCATGATGGTTTCGTCATCCAACAAGCCATCGTTCAATCACCTTTGGCTGGTGATTTCATAACCAATCAATGTCGACAATATTTCGAGGAAAAAAACATCAAATTAGTTCCATATTATATGATAGCTTCTAAAGAGCAAGTCAAAGAAAGTGAGCCAGCTAGGTGGAAAGAACGAAGTAATATTCCAGATAATTTGACTAGCTCATGGAAAAATTATATGGTGAAAGAGATGCTTCAAGATTTCAAAGCAGCTGCTTTACAGGTTGGCGATTCTGCATTCAACAAAGAAATCGCTGAAAGTATGCCATCGATTCATTATGAATTTCCTAATGGCTACAATATGGATCTCACTTCGGACCGATTCTTGATTCCCGAAGCTCTATTTGATACCTCTCAGATCAAAGGTTTCAACTCGACAGTGATGGGAATGTCTCAGATCGTAACTGCTAGTATTGGTTTGTGTGATGTCGAAATTCGAACATCATTGCCTGGTTCGGTGATTGTGACAGGCGGTAACACCTTGATCAATGGATTCACGGAACGTCTCAATAGAGATCTTACCACTAAAACACCTGCGGTAATATATTGGATTCCAAACAAATCTAATCTAGCTTTATTAATTTGATTCTATCTTTTGTGGCTCAGAGTATGCGATACAAATTGATCATACCGAACTCATCGATCGAAAGAAGATATTCTCCATGGATAGGTGGTTCAATATTGGCCTCATTGGTATGATTTAGTTTTCAATCTCTTTTTCTTACCTAAATTCTTGTTTATTATATTGAATTTTTTTTTTTTGTTAAATTTCAGTCAACATTTCAACAAATGTGGGTATCGAAACAAGAATACGAAGAGCAGGGAAAAGGTCAAGTTGAACGAAAATGTCCTTAAATTTTTTTTTTTCTGGAATGACTGTTTTTTGCTTCTTACATATCACCGAATCATCGGATCTGTTACTATGCGAAATTCGATTCGAATTATTCTTTCGCAATCGCAAAATTTCTCTAATTATAAAATCTTCATTTCGATAATCATTGAATTTTATCATCGATGAAATAAAAAATTTTTTTTTCTAATTCTTTTTGATACTCTATTTACGAATCATTAATCTAGAGGCTAGGTTAATCATACAAAAAACTATCAATTGACTTTTCTTTTTTAAGATTTGTCTGTTGTACCTAGAAATCTGGGATTTTTTTCTTACATAAAAATTCTATCCAAAAGAAGACGAATAGATCGAATAGAATGTATCGTCGAGTTTTGAGGTTTGGGTCGATATTCCAGTCTCATTGTAAAAAAATATTTTCTAATCTTATTGTTTCTTCTGCCAAATCTAACAATTTAGTCGTTTTTTTCAAACGAATTATGTCATCAAAAGCTGTACAGAATCGAATAGATTGCTTCTCGATCACTCTACGATCCGAAATCTATCCATTTGGAACAAAATCAATCAGAATCAATTTGTTTGTAAACTAAACCATCGTGGTCTTTGCTCGCAATCCGATGCAACGATGCAAATTTTCGAAAAAGCTAAACCAATGATCGATGATGAAATGAAGAAGAAAATCAACGGCACTATTCTATTTCAAGTTTCTGGCCGAAATTATTTCTTCAAAGCACAAGAAGCAGAACCTTTGACAATCGAAAAAGTCGACGAAGCACCAAAAGCTGATGTAACAATGATCACCGAAGAGGAAACTTTTTTGAAAATCGCCACCGGAAAAACTAAACCAGCTGTCGCATTTATGTCTGGGAAATTGAAAATTCGTGGCAATATTGAACTAGCTATGAGAGCCGAGGTCATGTTCAAAGCGATCCAAAATAAAGGCGATGAATAAGAAAAAACATTGAAAAATGCATTGAAAATTGTTTCTTAACTAAATCATTTTAGAGCTAAATTTTTTCAACAAATTAATTGTTGAAAAACTTTTTCTCTGTCTAATAATCATTTTCGAATATAAATTTTAATAATTTTTTTAAATAAACTAGATCAGGGAAAATAATTATCATCGAGAAGATTGGAATAGATAAGAATTCGGGGCCAGATTTGACAAAATAATTTTTTGCTTTTTCTGTCACAGATTTTGTGAACAAATCAATTTGTACTCAAAATTCATCGATTCTAGTCCATAGATTGGCATTTGAATTTGATTCCGAAATTTTGGTTTGAGCGAAATCCAATTCGATTCTTCATCAGTAAATTTTGAAATTAATTTGATACCTCAAAATGTTGAAAAATACTGGGTATATAGATTTTTTCTTTCTTGTCCAAATTTCCACTAAATTTTGGCCTGTTTTTTCGCTAGAGCTTTTCTTGGAAAAACAATTTTCGTCACGGGCGCAAGCCGCGGAATCGGCAAAGCAATCATAATGAAAATGGCCAAAGACGGTGCCAATGTTGTGATTGCAGCCAAAACCACCGAAAAACATTCGAAACTGGAGGGAACCATTTTTACCGCAGCCAAAGAAGGTATTTGATCAACCTAGAATGGTTCCGAAATTCTGATTTTTACATTCATTTCTTTGAAATTATCATTTGAACACAGTGGAAGATGTTGGCGGAAAAGCTTTGCCTGTGAAATGTGATATTCGTGACGAAGAAAACGTCATCTCCGCCGTCAATGAAGCTGTGAAGAAATTTGGTGCCATCGATATTGTGATAAATAACGCTAGTGCAATAAGTCTAACAAGTTTGTAACAAAAAAATTTAAATTTGAATCGAATCTAGATATTTTTTTTTTTTTGACAGCTACCGAAGATACGACTATGAAAAAATATGATCTTATGAATCAGATCAACACTCGCGGTACTTATATGACCTCCAAATATTGCATTGAACACCTTAAAAAATCATCAAATCCTCATATTTTAACTTTAAGTCCACCGTTGGAGATGAAACCTCATTGGTTTGGGAGACATTTAGCCTATACTATTTCGAAGTATGGCATGTCTCTATGTGTTCTTGGACTGTCTGATGAGCTCAAAGAATTCGGTATAGGCGTTAATGCTTTGTGGCCAAGAACAGCGATATGGACAGCTGCAATGAACATGCTTGGAGGTGGACAATCCGAGATGGCAAATCTTTGTCGTAATGTCGACATAATGGCCGATTCTGCTTACGCCATTCTCTCTAAAGATTCCAAAACTTGCACTGGTAATTTCTTCATCGATGAAGAAGTTCTACGAAACGAAGGCATCACTGATTTCAGCCCGTATGCGATTAAACAAGGCTCAGAGCTATTAGCAGATTTCTTCATACCTGAACATTTGATGAAGGGCTTAACAGTGAATTTCGATCAAAATCCGGAATCTTCTACATCATCAGCGTCTACATCAAACGATAATGATGTTGCTAAAGTCTTTGAGAAAATTCCCTCTCTCCTTAATGATCAGATGCGAAAAGATTTGAACGCTAGTTTAGTTTTTGTTGTATCAGATCGAATATTTATAATCGATACAAACTCTCCTGAAATGCTCAAATTAGATGTGAAAGAGATGCCACCACATTCTGATGTTACAATGATCACCGACAATGAAACATTTATCAAAATGTCATCGGGTAAACTAAAATCTACGAACGCATTCATGGCCGGTAAACTTAAAATCAAAGGCAATTTGAGCTTAGCTATGAAGGTCGGAAAAATATTCGATGCGCTTCAAAAAATGTAATCTTTTAAACAATCAACTTATTCAATAAATTATGTTTCTTATTTTCTGAAATAATTGAATGGTTATTTTTAATATTGATTCAGTTCAACTAATATTCTATTGATTTTAATTTCATTTGCATTTCTTTTGAAGTTTTAGCCTAGTTCGTGAGAGTTTTTCTAAGAATTCGAACGAAACTTTTAGTGGACACCGAAAACTTTATTGATTTAGGGAACATTTGGATGATTTCTGTTCACTATGCATCTGAAGGAGAGAAATTCAGCTAGGTTCTGTGACGGAATACGGTCGATTGCGAAAGTGGTCATAGTTTTGATATCCGATGAATAACTTATTAAAAGCTCCGAAAAGGAACAGAAAATTTAGTCTGAATCGGAATTGCTCAGTTCTAATATTCTCACCGGAAGATATAAAAACATAAAATCTTTGAGAAATTTGAGGAAATTAAAAATTCAAGGCAACAAAGTTTAAATATTCTAGACAAAACACAATTTAGTTTAAGTTCTATCCCTCTTTCCATAATTAGGGACGATTTTGGGCTCAGTTCTCAGTATCGGTTTTTTTTTATAAAACCAAAAAATCGATGCATTGAAATGATGCAGGCCTAGCAGACGAGAACAAGAGCACAAAAGAATAGAAAAGAGGAATGAGAAGAATGACAAGAAAAGATTTTTAGACTTTAAAAAACAGCGAAGATGTCTAGGAATCAAATTAATGTTTAAATTGATTGATGGAACGCTTGAATGCATACTATTGTTTCCTCGGGTCCTTCCATCCCTACATCATCATCCCTATCTTAATAGAATGGGACTAGTGCACGATATTTGTTCTAGATTAAATAGATGAAGATTGAAGGGACAGAGAGAACGAGACAGAGGGGAAGGGGTTGGAAAAAATTGGATCGAATCATTAGGAACTTTAAATTTTTTTCCGCAAGAACACCATTATCATCATCAGCATCAATGTAGTTTTTCCATCATTTCCCATCACCATTTATTCGTTAAACATTTCTTCGTTTCATCATCGGAAGCAGCTAGAGAGAAACGAAAATATTCAATGCCTCAGAGAAGATAAGACCCGGATCGAAAAGAACGAGAGAAAAATGAAGACAAAGAATCTGGACCATTTCTCTTTCTTGGAATTCCAATCTCGTTTCTTTCTTTCTCTCTCTCTCTCTCTCTCTCTCTCTCTCTCTCTTTGTCTCTCACTAAATTCTTCTCATCATTCGCTTGAAGAAAAAAAAGAAATTAAGTAAAAATTATTCTCTTTGGTCCATTTGTGTTTGTCTTGCGAGAAAAAGGGATTTATAGAAAATCTTTTCCAAACATTACTCTGCTTCTCTACTTTTATCATTATTATATCGCTTTGTCTGATCGTCAAATCTTTCACGATTTTTGAGAAGATTTTTGTCAGCTTAGATTCTAATCAAATCGAATCCAAACTCCACTAATCTGTAGAACTAAGATTATCTGATTTCATCATCATCTCCATCTATTCGACAATCACTACCGACAACAGAAAAAAAATCTTATTGCTTTTATTTCATCATCCGATTCTTGGAATTGAATAGAAATTTTAGATTAAGCTAATAGACAGAACTTACAATCAAATAAGCTTCGTTGTTGTCGTAGCATAGAAGCAGATTGAATTCGATATGAATCTTAGCAACGATGAATTATTTCGATACGAAACGATGAATCTCATCTATTTTGTTTGTGAATTATCTGTCTGTCGACCAAAAAATATCCTTGTTTTTTTTCAATATCGTATCGATAAATGAAAAGCCTAAATTTGATTACATTCGATTTTTGATGATATTTTGAGCGTTGATGTCAGCCTCGACACATCGATTTGTTACGCAATCGAGATTGGATACAGAGAGATCTGAAAATGGATCTTAGAGTTTAGATCACAAAAACACAGCAAAAGATTGAAAAAAAAGACTAAAAATCAATGATTGTCATCGAATATTCTTGCAATTTAAACAAAAAAAAATCGAAGCGAAAATAGAGCGTAATGAATCCGAATCGAAGAGGCCTTTGCATCATTCGAATTCGAATTCAAAGATAGAGGAGAAAAAAAAAACATTCGAAATTCGAACGTAACGAATCGATTTCATTTGATTCGTGGCGATATTTCTTCAAGAAATCTAAATCGATCGAATTCTAATCGAAATTCAATTTTGATATAATTTAGTTCAAATCTCTTTCATTCGATAAAATTGAAATTCTGTCGCCTCAAAAATATTGACATAAATTTAGCATTCTCATTTGGATTTCATATTGATTTCATTCCATATTGCAATATTTTGAATCGTGAAATCAAATTATGAATCAAATTTGATTGACAAGCGACGACTAGCAAGTATATTACGATCGGATAGAATTCTGATTTCATACAACGTACCATCAATATCAAATCCAGATCACACTCAGAACGTACAATTTATTTGAAGATTCTGATTTTTGGATTTCTGTTAGGAATTCTAGATTCATTGATTGATCGAAGTAATTGTTTTTTTCTTTCTTTTAATCGGAATCGATTATTAATTATTAATAATTAAATATTGAAATAAATAAATAAACAAGCTTCAAGATTGTAATTCATTATCGATGGTTTCAAAGTTGAAGAGAAACTATCCCTAAAGCTCTACTACAATAAATCGTTACCGAAAGGATTCTATAATTCAAAATTTCCTTCTAATTTATCGGTCTCAAATGGAACGATTAGCGAAATGAAAAAAAACATCATTAACAAGTTTGATCACTCAATTTGTTCTGTTTCATTGTTGTTCATTGCCAATGAATTGATTACATCTCGCTAATTAATTAATCATCATCATCATCGCCATCATCAAAATCGATTAGCTCATTTGAGCTTCAGCATTTTCGCATCCGAGCCCAAACTAATCGAAACGAAAGTTTCATTTAGTCCCAAAACAATCTTTGATTCGTTGTCGCTTATTATTGATCGCAATTCTGGAAACGGTCTCTCTCTCTTGCGTCCATCTAAACTATTCTGGAGTGGAGAAAAAAAAGTTCAATTTTCAGTTTTCAAGTTCATCGGACTCTGATTGAATTCTCGATTCTTATCTCGAATCATTAATGTTTGATGTTCTATGAACAAGTTCACAGCTACTTATACACTGCAATGAATAAAGTTGCGAAGGCTATAAATAGTTTCCTTTTTTGTGGGACCCAAATTTAACTTCTTCCAACAGACAATTTTCCATCCGAAACCCAAAAACCAAAAAAAGAATTCCATTTTCTCTTCCAAGCGCCTACACTTCTTCGCGGTGCCTTACTCTCTACAATCCACAAATCTTCATCTAAAGAGAGAGAGAGAGAGAGAGAAAAAGAATCCAAAAAAAAGGTAGCGGAGAAAAGAAAAGTTTTTGAACTTTCCGATTGCTAGCCGTACAGAAAGAGAGAGATAGAGAGACAGAGCTTCAGCTGCTGCTAGCGTTCAAAAGTTTTAGCAAACAGAACAAACAGTAAGAAGAATTTCATCATCCGATTATCAGAATGATTCTTCTAGACTTTTTTCGTTTTGATTCGATTCTGGTTTTTCGTTGGTATTTTTTGGTTTTTTTTTGAAAATTTTTTTTTCTAAATCTTCTTCGCGTTCCCTAGTATCCGATCAGAATCGGTTCTATCCAAAAGTGAATCATACAGGTTAGTTCTTGTCTAAAATTATCTCTTTAGATCGCTCGAAATTGTTTCGGATCTTCTTCGCTTCTTTTTTCGCAATCTTTTGTTTTCTCTGTTTTTTTTTGATCATTGTAAAAAAATTCACTATTCTATTCTGATTCTATCTCATCTCATCTGATTGTTATCTAAATCAGTGATGTCGATATTTTGATCTGCCAAATTCATCATGAAGACCATCATGAAGACGAATTTGAAGTGAATCAATCATCGAAGGGCCTTCAATATCTCTCGTCCAATGCATGATGGATCCGCATGAATTCTTTTTTGCTAAAAAAATCTAATAAGGCATAAAGATTGTAAATTTTTGATTGCTTGCAATAAAAACAAAAACGAACGGATTTCATTGTTTTTTCCTGTTAAAATACAGCATCTCTTAAGAAATGTTTTTTTTTTTCAAAAGAAATTTCATCAATCAATTATTTCTCACATCCGTAGCTTACTTTTAATTGCTGAGTTTTTCATTTTGTATTGCTTGGCAATAATAGTTGTGACAACTTTTTGTTTTGAGCTTTGATTTATCTTTTCTTCAATTTCAATTATCAATTTCGATCCAATGATATAATAGATTGAATTGGTGATTTTGTTTACTTGTTTTGCTAATTTCAGATTTTACATAACAATTTATACAATGAAGAGACTTTGACATCGTAACCGAGTCTTTGGATTTGGATCACGATTTGGATTGATTCAAACCTAATCGATCCAATTAAATGATCATCAATAATGAAGACCGATTATCGTCGTTGGAAATTTCGTCCACTAATTTATCGACAAATCCCACTATCCCAATCATTAGATGGAAATCAAGAAAAATCAGATCAACTAGAGAGATTAACTTCCTCATCATGCATGCAAAGAAACTTATTTTTGTGTTTCTTTTTTACGACAATAATCTCAATATCCAAATCAGTGCAAGCTCAACAATCTTCTCCGACGTTATTGAACAGTGTTATCAACGATTTTGATTCATATCATGAAGAAATCTCAGACAACTACAATGCGACACATATTTTAAATGAAAAAAATTATTCAGCTGATTTTACGTCTTCGAATTTGGTCAATGATCAAGGTTTGTAGAATCTTAATCATTGGTACAATAATCATCTAAATATTTTTCAATTCACTAGAAACTACCACCGTCAAAACATCGAAATATCAGCCAACTGGAGATCTTGATAACATATCTTTGTCCTCATTTGTAAATAACACTTTGATCATCAATGACTCTGAAGATTTAGTCTCACAAAATTCTGTCAATCTCCAGCATTCTCCATTCGAAGATCAAATAATTTTGAGATTAAACATTAGTTCAACTTCGATTTCCAATTGTAGTGATGTTGAATTTGTTTGTGAAATTCTATCAGCATCATTGAAATACGACTCAAATGTTTTGTGGTGGAAGTTTCGCAATAGAAACATATCATCAACAGCGTTACCCGGTGGCCATGTAATTAATCGTGATCAGCCTCAATCTTCAGTATTGAATATTGAATGTGCTCAATTCGGTGTACATGATGGCAATTATCAATGTTTTTCCTCGTCAAATGTCTCTGGATCGAATCCAATTGTGAAAAATAGCTCTGAAGTTCATCTTGATATTTCCGGTATGTGTAATTTCTATCACAATGGATGATTGTTTGTTGTTTTTCGCTGACTTTTCTCATTGTTTAACAGTTTTGATGCTAGAAGCAATCGATTCTACGAACCGAACTGTCAAACAAGTGATAGATTCTTCTTTACAACTTCGCTGTCATGCTTTAGGGTTTCCAAAGCCTCGAATAGTTTGGCAAAGATACGATCCACATACATTGATAGGTACTGATATAGAGCAGGATGGAAGAATCGAAATAGAGGATCAATTTTTGCCTGATGAACCGAGTTTAAATCCTTCAAAACCATTGAAATCATACCAAAGCACATTACGAATCGAAACGCTGAAACGTTCCGACAATGGAACCTATATATGCCGTGCTATTGGACAGAAATCCGAAAAACCTAAAATCCAAGAATACAATGTTATCGTTTTGGAAGTTCCTGAAATTCACATTGAAAAAATCGAGATAGAAAACAAGACAACTGCTCTGATATCTTTTCTAGTAGATTTTGATGGAAATCTTCCTATCGATAGGTACATATTAGAGTTTCGTAATTATTCTGCAATCGATTCTGATTGGATCGCTCTCGATTCGAGAGTTGTTGGGACTAAACAGCAATATTTCACTCTGAAAGTCACTAATCTCGTACATGCAGCGAATTATGGGTTTCGTTTGGCTGCAGCCAACAATCTTATAGGCCAATCATCTTGGAGTTCAATGAATATATCTGTTCCATCATATGTCCCAGACACCATTGATACCGTACATCTTCTTTCGAAAACAAACGAAACACTTCTTTTCGGATGGAAACGTCCTTTGCATGATAATGGAGCAGAAATCACTCAATTTATCCAAATTCTTAAAGACCATAATGACGATTTGATTTGGAATCAAACCATCAACAATGTTCAATCTCGCAATAAACATATGTCATTGTTCTCAAATTTACAGCCTGGTTCTCAATATTTTTTCCAAATAAGAGCTTGTTCAATAATTGGTTGTGGTCGTTGGTCAACACCGTTTCAAGCAATAACATCTGATGGTTATGCGGATCCACCGACGAACATTCTCTTAGAATGTCAATTTGATTCAACTACCGGCGAAACTAATGCAACCATCTATTGGGATCAACCGAATAATCCTCGAGGCTTGATCATTGGATACAATCTAACACTCATAGGCCATTCAACTTATCATCGCGATCAAAGAATCATGGAGTCATTTGAACAATCGTATCAGATTACCGGCAATGAAACGCTACAGTTCACCGAGATTTTGAAACCCAATACCAATTACACTGTTAGAGTATGTGCTATCAACAAATCTGGTTGTGGAAAATTATCGCATTTGACATCAAATTCAATGTGCCAAACAAGTCCTAGTGTTCCATCTGAATTCCCAGATGGTATTCGTTTGGAAAGAATCAGAGCTTCACCATCGAGAAGCAATAGCTATAGCAATAAGCATCTCAGTGATGTATTTTATCTTCCAAATTCTGATAGTCAAGAACGTCACGTCTCTCCATTTCACAACAAACGTCAACTCAAATTATTTGTTCCGAAAATAAGTGAACGCAACGGTCCATTTCTTTGCATTCGAATTTTTGTGATACGTCTTCCGGATCCTATCTCAAATTTTAATGTGATTCAAATTCATGAAAATGATACCAAAAATAGCAATTATTCAAATTCATCTTCCAATTTGTCCACAAACAAAAGTGATTCATTTGGAAATTATTTGGATGACAAACACAGCATTTCAATAAGTACTTATAGCATGGTTCATGCTGAGAAGAAAAACTCATTCGGAGCTGCTTACATTGCCAAAGAATTCACTTCGGATAATTTACCATCGGAAATTATCATAGGAGATGGTAAACAACAGCGTTGTTATAAAGATGCGATGGAATATGATCTTAAATCTCGAGTCAAACATCCCGGTAATGATAGTCGTCTACCAAGAAGAATTAATTACAATCATAACAATGATACTTTGGAGAATTCTGGTGAAGATATCAACATCAATCTTGTTGAAGATCGAGAATTGTTACCAAACACTTATTATAGTGCTGCTGTTGAGGTGACTGTGATGGCTATCAATCATACACTTCTCAGTGAGCTAAGTCCCTGGGCGGAACCGATCTTGACCGAACCAATTCAATCAATCATTACGAAATCAAGCTATTCGTTTTCTGAAACAACCGCTGAGATTGTTTACGCAATATTTTGTGGTTTGATCTTGATTTTGATTTTGTTTATAATTCTCTATCTCATCAAACGTAAAAAATCCGAAACTATCCCTGTATTGTTAGAAGATGAACGTATTGGACTCAGTAGTTTCATATGGCGGGCCATCGGTCAGAAGTACAAAAGTCCAGTCTTTCATCAACTCAATTTCAATTCCACTGATTCTATCAGAAAGTGGGCATCAAAACCGATACCGATTCGAAATTTAAATGCCGTTTTTGAACAACGTCACAAAAACAGTGATTTTCTTTTCCAAGCTGGTAAGCTTCGGTCAATCATTCAAGTGAATCAAAATTATTGATTGGTCCTTAGATCGATCAAATATTTTGTCATATTCATTTGCCCAAAAGATTATCTTGGATTCCATTGTTAATAGTATTTCTTATTTTCGTTTGAAGAATTCGAATCTCTTCCTGAGAGTTTTTCTAATCGAACAACTCTAGCCAGTGATTCGCCGGAAAACATTGGAAAAAATCGTTACCCTGATATCAAAAGCTATGATCAAACCAGAGTTTTGCTCAAAAAGATTGATGATGTTCCAGGATCAGATTATATAAACGCTGATTTTGTGACTGTCAAACCAGATGACAGACGATTCATTTGTGCCCAAGGACCGATCCAGAAAACTGTTCAAGATTTTTGGAGAATGATTTATGAACAAAATTCACGGTTAGTGATTATCAAATCGATTCTGTCATTCAATCATTAATTCCATTCGAATCGACATCTTTGTCGTTTTTTTTAATTCTATTATTATAATAATCAATACATCATTGTCTTTTTTTCGATCTTTTTCAGCATAATCGTCATGTTGACCGGTCTTGAAGAGCAAGGTCGGATCAAATGTGCTCCATATTGGAGTGAGAATTTATCTGAACCGTTCAGATTGGAAAACTTTGATATTTCAACTGAATACATACGTGAATGTTCGGATTATGTAATGAGAAAATTTATATTGAAAATTCAAAGTACTGATGAATATCGAGAAGTTTTGCACTTTCATTTTATTGCTTGGAGAGATTTCCTGGCTCCAGATCAACCGTCTAGATTGTTGAGATTTTTGAAAAGAGTAAATGAAAATTATCGATCCACTGATGGCCCTGTTGTTGTACACTGCTCTGCTGGGGTCGGGAGAACTGGGACCTTCATTGCTATCGATTCCTTGATCAGAAAAATAAATTATGGAACTACAGAGATCGATATTTATGATTTGGTTTCCAAATTACGACATCAAAGAAATTTTTTAGTACAATCATTGCGACAATATGTTTTTATATATCGTGCTATTATTGAATATATTTCATTTGGAGATACTGAAATTGATGGTTGTGAGTTTCGACAACGATACTATGAAATGAAAACTACGCGTGATGATCTCGGTGATGAATTATCTTCGGAATTCGAGGTTAATACAATGATCTTCATGAATTTCCATTCCTTTCCAATTGATTCTTTTTCTTGTGATAGAAACTTGAAGAAAATATCGATGAACAAAAATCAACTATCGTAGGTAGTTTGGACATCAACAGAGCCAAAAATCGTTGTCAATCCATCTTACCATGTATGATTTTGTTTCATTAAAGATGAATGAATCATTGACTTAATTCATATTTCCGACAGATGATATTAATCGAGTCATTTTGAATCCATCTCACGATACTTGTTACATAAATGCTTCATTCATACAAGTATGATAAACATTAAGCTCGATTTCTTGAAAAATTATCATTCATTCATTTTTGTTTTTTTTCTTTTAAAGGGATATGATAATACTTTACCATTTATTGTTGCTCAAGATCCTTTGGAGAAAACAACGAATGAATTTTGGTGGATGATTGTAGAGCATTCCGTCAGAATCGTGGTCATGCTTTCAGATCTTGATGATGGTCCAAATGGATGTCATCTTTATTGGCCATCAAATATAGAAACTTTCGATTGTGATTTTGTCAAAGTCAAGAGGATCGAAGAAGAGATATCTCAACATTTTATCAGAAGAGTTTTTGTTGTAACAAGAAAAAAAGTAAAATATGCCTTATTTGAAATGATTGATAATCAATTCATCTTGTTCCTAGACTAAAAAAAATGAAACAGTGATACAAATTCAATTCAAAGCTTGGAAGTTTGGAAGCTTTGTTCCAGAATCTACAAGCTCTTTCATTGAACTTATCGATTTAGTGCTCTCACTGCATCATAATCAGAACGATAAAAACAACAATGGTAACAAAAACAGTTATGATATAAAAACATCGCCAATCTTGGTTCATTGTTTCAACGGTGGCGATAGATCTAGTGTTTTGGTTGCATTCGTTAGTCTTGTTCGTCAGATTTTGATGGAGAAAAAAGTTGATGTATTTCAAACTGTTCGAAACATTAGATTTCAAAGATCTGGAATGCTTCAGCATGTTGTAAGTGTATTCGATTTCGTTTGAAAATTTAGCAAATAAAAATTTGTTCTCCAGGTCCAATTTGATTTTCTTCATCGTTGTTTGATCGATTACATGAATCATCATGAAATATGCATGGAATCGAATGGCGGTGATGTCCAACTTTGATTCTTTCAAAGACATCTTTCATTACTTTCAAACAGAATCCATTTTAAATTTTATTCTGCATCAAACTAGTGATATTTTACTGCATTTAAAAAATCTATAAATTATTCTATTGATTGAAAATCATCAAAAAGAAAAAAACTCATTTTCTGATTAAAATTTTATTCACCATTCTTGTCTGATTCAAAATCTAGGAATGAATATATGAATTCAATTTTATAATTATTTTGACATTTTTTTTAAACTCTCGTGCAAAAAAAAACAATTTCACCAGCGAAAAAAAATCTAATTTTTAATTTAAAATTTTTTATTAATTTTATAAAATTGGTACAAAAAAAAAATTGTTAATAAAAAATTTAATCACAAAATTTAAATTTCTTTCGGAATTTGAAATTTCACTATGATTGCGATGTTGGCCGAGAGCACTTGGATGCACTTTGTCTAATGAAATCATCGTGGCGTCTAATAACATTCGATACAATCAATTTCTCTATCTCAATTGAGCTTTGGTTGGAGGCGGAAGTGCCAGTATTGGTGATGTTTGAATTGATTTCGATCACCTCAGAATCATTCTCTCCGACCAAAATCACTTTCCATTTTCTTGTATTCAATTCGTTCGCAATGACCAAACGATGTCCGTAACGTGAGAGAGCTTTTTTTGCTTTAGCCATCAATATGTTGGCATCGGTTTCTAATTTGAATGAGATAACGAAAGCATCTGGGACCCAAAATTTCACCAATGGCCGAAGAATTTTCGGTACCATCTCGAAGTGTAATCGTAATGGTGAATCGGATTGAATCTTATGCACAGCTAGATTCTGTGGTGGAATGTAGAAATCAGAAACAGCGGCTGCTAGATAAAGCATCGCTTTCGATCCGAATTGTTTTAGGATCGCTGTTAGCTCTCGAAGAATATAGAGATATTCCGATAGAGTTGTGAATGTAATCTTCAACAACGATTCAGATGAATCGCTTATTTTTTCCAACATTTTTTTTAATTTTGGTTTAATATTCGATGGAACTAAGTGGAAGAATAAACGAATCGAATTGAATAGTTGATGGGATTATCATTTCAAAAAAAATTACCATCGAAATTATCGCTCTTCTCATCGTAACGAAGTTGATAGAGAAGATTATCGAAATGTCGTACGAATGGTTCCAATGATTTGTGTCGATAGAAAAAGATGATTGCATATTCACCGGAATCGAAAAAATATCTTCGATTAATGATCAATAGACGATTAGATTTGCTATGAACCCTGGAAAATTATTCAAACTTACTCGGTCGATGCTGAACCTCGTGTACCGGCACTGAAATTATCTATATAGCGAACTGTATTCTGTTCCATCGGTACAGTAGTACCTCCGGACTAAATTCGAAGATTAAATCTTATTGAAATTAAAAAAAAACGTACAGAGAACAACAAATTACCGTAATCAAAACAATCTTTCGGTTGAAATTTTTTCGACA
This sequence comes from Sarcoptes scabiei, assembly GCA_020844145.1. Classification (NCBI taxonomy): domain Eukaryota; kingdom Metazoa; phylum Arthropoda; class Arachnida; order Sarcoptiformes; family Sarcoptidae; genus Sarcoptes; species Sarcoptes scabiei. Next base: position 641,176 of record CP080485.1, read on the forward strand.
AAATTCTTCCGTAAATCTACGAATCTCGGCTAAATTTTTTGGTTCCTGTAGTTGATGGAAAAAATTATCAATCTTCTCCAATTCATCACCTAAAATCTCTTCTTGATTAAGAGTTTGAGAATCTCTAGATGAATTCATTTTCACGCATCACGCGATCGATCTTAAAATCATGGAACAACGAAATCGATGAATATTTTTCGAGATCTTAGATTTCGATGTTCCAAACAACAGATGATCTTGTGATTCTGTGATGCTTGTTGATGCAGATTGCATAATGTTTCTCAGCTTATACAATCCATTCATTGATGATGTTACGTTGTTCGTTTTCTTGGATCTCAAGAATGTTGCAATCAAAATTAAACAAATATTTAATATTTTTCTTTTTTATGAATTCAAAAGTATTTACAATCAAACAAGATGAAAGAGAAAAACAAACTTAATCACAACTTGAGAGGAAAAAATTTTAGACTAAAGATTCGAAACAATTGATTAGATTAGTAGAGATTGATGGTGTGTAGCTCTAATAGAGAGAAAAGAGAAATGGCATCAACATTCTATCTTATATGAAGACAGAGTTTTCGGGATTTCATTTGACTAGTAATTAGTTTGTTCTTTTTTTGTTCTCAACACAACATTAGTTTTGATAGCGAATCGATCGTCTCAGTCAAGGGTGCAAAGAGAGAGAAAAAATTTATTAAACAAATCGAACGAAGTGAAACTTATTCCTACAGCGATCGGTCCCTTAACCCAATTCAAAGAGAGACCTTTGTAGAGACCGTGAACAAGGCCTTCTTCGTTGACCACTTTCTTGATGGTTCCGACAATGCCTAGCTCAACGTATCCGTTTTGAGTTTGCATACGACGTCGAACGATATCGAGCGGATACGAAGCTGATTGCCCAAATAGTCCAGCCATCGCACCGAAAATCAAACGAAAGACTGGATTTATTTCTTTATCACCATAGAAATCTAGTGAGAAAGAAACAAATCGATTAGGCGAAACCAATTATTAATCTAATCTTTTCAACTCACCAAAATGAATTCGTTTAAGGGTTTCGTATGTGAAAAAGCTACATCCTGCGTATGGAATGACTCCACAGACGGTCGGTATAAAGCCTCTGTAAAGATTCTTGATGCCATATCGTTGGATAGATTGAGTGAATACTTCTGTGAGGCTTTTGTAGCTACTATCGACTGCCATACGTGCTCTAGCCACATCAAGTGGATAGGTGCATGATGTCGAAACGACACCAGCCAATGAGCCAGCTATGAAAGAACGATGTGGATGAGCTTTTCTGGATTGTTTTGAAAGAGAATAGAAGCGAAAGAAAATTTCGAAAAAATAATTGAATGAATTCAACATCGAGAATCTTTACATACTTTTGTAAATTAGTCTCGACTTTTAACAAATGTTTAAATTGTTCGTGACTAGAGTATTGTATTGCAGCATAGGGTACCACACGAGCCATCGAAGCGGAATTTCCTCGCCAAAGACTAGTGAATCCTCTTTTCTTGTACGAGAGAATCAAATAGTCTAAGGCTCCATTGAATGTGAATGTTTTTTGATGAGTTTGAAAATAAATTTTTGTCCGATCCATTGGTGCGATGGCTGTTTTGGCCATCGCACCTGCCAACGCACCAGCAATCAGAGATGATGTCACTCTTTCGTACGAAGTCAAAGGTTTCGAATTAGACTGTTCGGATCGAAATTTAAAAATAAGAGAAAAAAAAATTACTCCGGAACGAGGAAAAAATCGAATACCCTTGTGGTCATTGATTTTTATTTTACAAGGATGGCCAGTTTTATTCGATTCGGTCTTGTTTTGTTTGTTGTTCTCTTAAGAGATTCAAAACAATAGATTTCTTTGATGATAGTTTACAAACAATATCTCTCGATGCAGAAACTATCGAATCGGAAGAATTAATTTAAGATTTTGGGAGAAAAACACCAGATTTAGGAAATCAATGAAATTAAAGTCTAAATGAATAGATTGATCGAATTAGAAACAATTTTAAATTATCAAAGTTAGAAAAGTTACCCAAAGTACTTTGAAGTTATCTCGTTCTCTTTTTTTTCTTCAGTTTTTTGCAATCAATATCTTCGAGATGAGATTTTCGTTCACTCAATTTGAGTATTTTTTAAATTCTTAGACAATCCAAAATCGAACTATCAATCGCATTGATAGAATATCAACAGCTAATCGTTGTGATCGCGAAAATGATTAGTTCATTTCGTTTATCAATCTAAAAATGATTCGATCAAACGAGATAGATATCAGTTTAATTTTTCAAAAATTATCTTCACAAAATACTCACACTGTTTTTCTACTTTTCATTTTGATTGTCAATGAAATCGTCTCTCTCTCTCTCTCTCTCTCTCTCTCTCTCACCTTCTTAGATGAGATAATTGGATTCTATTTGATGAGTACATTCGAAACTGATTCTTTCTTTTTCGTTTGGAGAATTGTCATTCATCAAATTCTTTTCTTCTACGCTAATTGTTTTCTTTTTTTTTCATTCATTTATCTCTCCTAGGCTAAGAGAGAGAGAGAGAGAGACCCAAAAGTGAGTTTTTAATCAGAGATCACTCGTGGAAAGCAAAAAAAAAAATAACTGTTTTCATTTTCTCTTTGAGAGTTTGTTTATACAAGCTTGTTGTCGGTGAAATCTCGTTCAAAATTCAGCACATTTGATGTTGATTGAGGCTGCCCTTGTAAAATTCAATCTCATCATCATCATCACAATCATCTCCACCATCATTCATCGGCATCATCAACGACGACGTTGACCTTCAGAAAAATTATATCGAGTGAAAGTAAGAAAGAAAGAGAGAGAGAGAGAGAGAGAGAGAGAAAGTGACATAAATAAATTTGAAAGTTTGTTTTCTTGTTGAAAAAGTACAAAATTGTTTTCCATTCAAGATTTTATTTCACATTCACCATCACAAAAAAAAGAGAGAAAATCTTTGAATGGATTCGACGAGATTCGAATGAAGTTGAAGAAATTCTTTCTTCATAGAATCATATGATTATTGAATGAATCGAATGAATCAATGTTTTCTTCGGATGAAAAAATAAACACTCAATGTGAAATGTTTGGAATTTTTTTCCCACCATTCTCGATCAAACGATGACATTGATGGTGTCACAAAATTTGTTTGTTTATTTGTTTTTTTTTCTTCAGAAAACACAACCAAGAAGTTGAGAACCCAAAACATTTATGATCAGCTGATTTGTTGTCCTAACTGATTTCTTTTCTAGTCTGCTTTGTGCATATTGTTCGTTTCATACTTTGGGCCGATGGATATTGTGAAACTCTTCAAAGCTTGCCGATCGGGAGATATCGAAACAGTCAAGTAAGTGTTTAACTTTTGATTATTCGGTTTCAATATAAAGCCGGTTGATTTACTGTTTCCTGTCAAGATTTTTGATCCAAACAAAAGATATCGATATAAATTTTCGTGATAGATTCGATTCAACACCACTATATTTTGCTTGCCTATGTGGTCATACGGATTTGGTAAGATTGCTTCTCGAAAATGGTCTGGAATATTGAATTTTTCCAAACAATTTCTTTAGCATTGAATTTAATTAGCTTTATTTTCTACAGGTGCAAAATGTGATGTGAAAACATTCGATGGTGAACGATGTGTTTATGGTGCATTGACGAGAGAAATTCGTTCAATTCTATTGAAAGAATACAATGTGATTACGAAACGAATCATTCGTCGTAATGAGTATGATGAATTTCTACGAAAAGCGTATGAAAATTTCGACGATTCTTCTTCCTGTGATGTTCAATTTGTTGTGCAACAAAAACTTTTCAATGCTCATCGTTACATTTTGATGATTAGATGTAGATACTTTTGGGAAAAATTCGTCAACAAATGGCGTTGGAGAAATGTGATTCAAATCAAACATAAACTAGTCAATCCGGATGCATTCGATGTTCTCCTACGATTTCTTTACACTGGAATCGTAGAGTTTCCCATCAAACTACATCAAGATGTTTTGTGTGTTTTTAAAAATTGTCTCCTAAATGAAATCTGTGAAACAATCCAGAAGAGAATTCGTATTCAGTCATCGAAATCGAAACAAAATCAATTGATCACATTGGATTTTCCTATCTACGATGATTATTATCGTTTGTTTCGTAGTACTCTTCCGAAGAAATTCTTCAACAATGATTGTGATGATTTAGTAGAAATCAGCGAGCTTCAAAATCTTACCAGTGATTTGAGCTTCAAACTTCACCAAGATCTCTTCCGATCTCATCGATTATTTTGGAATATTCGTAGCGATTATTTTGCCGCAATGATTCGTAATCACTTTGGTGAAGCGAATGCGAATAATTTATTCGAGATCAATGAGGATCCCGATGTTTTCGTTTTGATCTTGGAATTTATCTACACGAATCAAGCTCAGATTGCGTTGGATCAAACTCTAGATATTCTATATAAAGCTGATGAATATCTTATTTTTGGTCTTAAAAAATATTGTGCCACATTGATTGGTAATCAAATCGAAAAATTTGATCCAATCGAAATCATTCAGATTGCTAGATTTCTTAATCTACCGAAACTAGAAGCAATAGCAACGAAATTCATAGCGGAAAATTTAAAAATGGTAAAATCGGATTCAATCCTCAATTTTCACAAATAATGAAAATGAATTTTGTTTTTTTTCCATAGTTTATTTCGAGAGATGATTTCAAAAAATTAGTAATCAATGATGCTGAAGTAGGCAAAGCATAATCGGCATGAATGAGTATTTTCAATGATTATTGTTTTTTTTTTCAAGGCAATCGTTGGTAGAGAAGAAACCGATACGATTGATATCATTGATGATTTGAGACACTACATCTTCACTTCATCTCAATCTGATTTGGAAAAAGATTTAATGAGAATCGATGATCTATTGAATGAGCTTGGTCTTGAAGCTTAGGTGGAGAATTTCTTTACAATGATATGTAATGAAGATCCTCATCGATGTCTTTCAAATGACTCTTGTTGCAATGAACCCTCCAGAAGCCTCCGCAAACACATTTTTTGATCCACTGTTGATCCCATGCTCTGGATGCCGGTGATCGAGTCACCGATTTTATTAAGGAAACTGAATTACATCGAGTACAATATCGAATGAATGAATTCGATCGATCGCTGGCGAAACCCAGAGAAATATATCGAATGACGTCCATTTTTTGATTGCCTTGAATATTGAATGTTCCATCGATCACTGGTAATTTGATTGAATATTTCAAAGACGGTGGTTCTATACCGTATTGCAATATCAGTGGCATAGAATTGGAGTATAATGCTGGACTAGCCACACCGATTGATTTCAAGCAAAGATCCATTTGATGTATCATTACTTGATTTGGTAGAACACAACACTCATCGATAATACTTTCGTCGATCTTATCGAATTGCAATACCATTTTCGAGAACAATTTATACATTAGAGAGATGACATCGATGTTCTCATGGATTTTGTTGAAAGTTGGAACATAGTTCGCATCAATCAGACTCCAGAATCGAATAATCACCAATAACTCGCGTATAGTATTCAAAGATTTGATATCGAACAAAAGACCAGACTGTTTAGAAAGATAATTTACGATTATTAAGAATGAGATTAGAAAATAATTTTTTGAATAAACTCACTCCTGGTACTCTGAATTGTGATTGATGGCATTGTTGTGGAATCGATGCGAGCAGATATAGAGATAGATCACACACCCATTGTAAAAGATATTGAAATGAATGCTGTATTGTTGCTTCGACACAAAAATCTTTACTATCTAATTTGAAAAGAATCTTATCGATATTCAAAAATTGTTGAAAATCTGTTGTTGGTTTTGTTTGAATTAAATATGATAGCTTCTCTGCTGGGCCTTCGTTCTCGTGATACTCTCTGGCACGAATCAATCGTTTGATCGTCTCGGAAATGGCATTCAACATTTTCATTGCATAAAAATCACCAGATTTACATGATGCTAGAGAAAGATTCGTGCAACGAAACAGAGCAGCTTTCATCTGTAGAACTTTATCCAACCATTTTTGTTGTAAATATTGAGGATGACAATGTCCAATGAAACTTTCGGCAACTTTATCACAAAGAGTTTCGACAAATTGTGGTTTGATATTGATCAAAATGTCCCATATATCGTTACCAGAAATCAAAGCGTATTCAAGCATCAATTGAGCATAGTTGATGCTCATCGGACCGAATGGTTCAATCATTGGTGGCAAACGAAAAAGATGTATTTGAGAGTAGCAATCAATGGCTACAAGAGCACAACTACTCCAAGTGATTTGTATATCTCGAACAATCGTTATCTTCTCATCGATCTCTTCTTGAGTAAAGTACTGTCCCAACGAAGTGTTACTGCTTAGATCAATTTTTAGAGCTGCTTTAAGATCAATCATATTTAATGGTTGAAAATTTTCTCGATAATAACTTTTAATGCTATGATCGGAAAAAGCAACCATAATATAGGATGAAAGTGGATTGATTTCGAACAATAACGAATTTGGTGTCGAGATTGATGTTACAAATGCTGTACTGATAGCATTCGAAACAAATTCCCATCGTTTCTCGGTGATGATTTGTTCCGCTTTCGATGGATACAAATTTTTAAATACACTATGAACCTCGATAGGCTTTTCTTTGAGCTCCCAGCACTCGATAATCGAACCTTGCGTTCCTGATGCGACAACAAGAGCGGCATCAGGACATTCTCGTACGATAAATTTTAAATGATCAATATGAACATAATTTAGATGATCGGGATTAGTGAATAAGGCGGAATTCAGATGAAAACTAGTGAATGGTTCACATTTGATCTTAATTTTTTCATAATTCTCCTTCGGATCGAGCATAATACGAATGATGTAACAAGTGATGGGTGCGAATGCGTTACCATTACTGGTCATCACCAGGAAAGAGCCATCTCTCATATATGCGATATCGATTCGCTCGATTCTTGATCGAAATTCATTTAAAAATTCAAGACCATTTTTATTGTTCTCATCGATAGCAAATAGATGAGCATAAACTAGTCCAGTCGAAGATATACAAAGATAGCCTTCGGTGTGTTTGCCACCGAATTGTAGTACAGAAGCTTTTATTTTGTTATAAATAAATTTATCTTGATATGGAACGTCGAGATCTTTTTTATCATAGTCTATAATTATTCTGTTGCCACTATGAAACCAGATGCCAGCGATGATTTCATCGCCACCAAAATCATAGCAATGTTGATCAAGACGATTCCAGCCAGAGATCAAGAATTCAGTCATTGACCATACTTCGATCTTGCCAAGACTATCACCGATCAATAATTTAGTTCCTTGTTGATCCCATTCGATAAGAGTGATAGATTTTGGATGCTTGAGAACACTTGAAAGAAAAAAAAACAAATATAAACTCCTATATTGTATAAATTAATTTTCTAAAACTCACAGATAGGGATGATATGGTAGATTAAGATCGATGACATAAACACCACATTGCAACAATGAAGAATCTTCTGATTCATCAAGAAGATCAAAATTTGATGAGAAAGCTAGCATATTATTGTTCGATAATGATGAAACAATATCGGAAATTCTAAGGTGAAAAAACGAAAAAAAAAATCAAAGATAAAATTCCTTAGGGAGACAAACCGGTACTAACCCATCTTCAAGAAAATGTCGATGAGACGGCGTAATTTCATTCCCAAAGACCGTATAGAGATGGTCCATTTTTGAATGATTTTATTTTGACAATTTTCGATATGATTATTTCATAAACTTTTCAAATGTAAAAGTTGTAGATTTTAGAGATTTTTTTTTCAAATTTTTTTTTCTGTAAATATTGAAATCTCTTCCCTAATAATCGAATCGATTGATGTTGAAATAGAATTTTGACTATTTCATTCATCAATTATAGATCTGCTTTTGATTTGGTTTTTTTTTTATTTTGGATTCGTACTCAAATGATTTTGACATTTTTTTTTGCTCAAAAATATCCAATACTGTTTGATTTCGTTTTTTAGAAAAATCAAATTCTCATCCTAAAACGATTCTGATCCGAAATAAAGAATTGAATCATCTGTGAATCTCGGTGATTGGCCAATTCGATCGATTGGCGATCTATAAAAGGTGATCTTGGATTATTGTCTGAGATTTTTTTTTTGATACTATTTTGATGGGAAATCTAATATTTGTAAGTTTCGATGAATATTTAGACACAAAAAAAAATCTTTTAAAAAAAATTGATTTCATTTTATTTGAGCAGAGTCGTAAAAAAACGACAAGAGAACAATTGGAAAAGATTCAAGATGAAATCGATCGGATTGAAAACTACAAGATTTCATCATTCGTTCAACGCAAAAACTGCGTTGCTATCTTGTATTTTCTCTCATTCTTGACCTACCTTACTGGCTGTGGTTTTATTTATTTACGATTCGAACGCTCAAACAAACCATTGATTTTAATCTCATCAGCATTTCTAATACTTTTCCCGGTGATGTAAGTTGTTGAAATCCATAAACAATTTAAATATTTTAAACGGTTTTTTATTCCACTTTTCCAGAATTTATTTTTTACGCAAATTTATTGATCTATATTTTCAATGGTCGATTGAAAACAAAAATGTTCGATTCGTTACTTTGATCAAGAAAAAGAAAAAAATTTTATCAAAAATTCAAGAGACTGAAACTTTCAACGATGCTAAAAGTATTTTGGAGATGTATCATCCTAGTGCTCTGAAAAATCTAAGTTTTTCTCTATCGAATTTATCTACTATTGATACGCCACAAAAGATGGTATCGACACCGATAAGACCGAAACTGAACAGTCCAGAACGTTCGTTACCGTCGAACTCTTTTACGAACGGCAGTCCTAAATCGATCAAAAGTAATCCACCGAGCAATCTAATGAATATGCCGAATCTACCGAAAATGTCGTCGCAAGAAGCCACACATGGAACTTTTCAACGAACGATCAAACCGATTTTACCACAAAATCGAAGTATCGTCGAAAAACTGATTGATTACGCATTCAACGATGGCCCAAACAATCGTTATGCATTGATTTGTTATAAATGTTTCTCACATAACGGTATGGCTCTACCGGAAGAGTTCGAATATCTTTCCTTTGTATGCGCCTATTGTGGATCGTTCAATCCATCCCGAAAGATACGTCCCCCACCGCCGATATCATTTCAAAGAGCAATCGAAGGTTCTGAGAAGAGTAAAGATTCTAATCCGAACGATTCCTCCTCCGATAAGCTCAAAATCGTCGAACTTTCTGATTCAAATAAAAGCGTAATTAGTTTTTAGCGAAAAAAAAAAATTGTTTACTAAAGATTAATATTTTCTTCAGACTGATGAGCCATTAATCAAGGAGCCAGAGGATTCTGAGAAATGAACCACAAGATCGATGTTGGAAAAAATCAATCGATAAAATGTAAATTATAATAATCGAAGTTATTCTCATTTTGTATCAATGATTAGTTTATTTTATTTCATCATCAGAAAGAATAGAATGACAAATTCGGACTCATAAAATTTTTAAAACTCATTCAAGATAATAAAAGATAGATAGATTGAATAGAAATATTGTATAAAATATAGAATCGAAGACTTGGATGATTGAAAACAACAAAATTAAACGATTAGATTTCTTACTTCTATTGGATCGAGTGCTAAAATTGAAATACCTATCGCTTTAATTCAATGAAATCTCTTCGTCTGAATATCTATCTTTAAAAAATTTGATCTGAGCATTCAGCATCTTACTTTCCAATTCATCGACCTCTTTCATGATGTTGAATCTTTCATTGTTCAATGCTTCTTTTTTGCTTTGAAGCTTTTTCATTGAGGTCTCCAATTCGATGAGTAAATTTTTGATCTTTTGACGGCTACGAGCTGCAGATTCACGATTTTTTAATCGTCTTGTTTGTGTTCGATCATCGACACTGCTCGAAGGACTAACACTGCGAGCAGAGAAATTGGTGTGATGAGCGAAAGACATCGAATCTAAACTATTAGCGGCTTCGATCGATGAATGCAACGAATTCATACGTTCGATGAAAAGTTGATGATTTGCATCGATCTCGTTGTGATCCAATTCGATATCGCCATTATCGAGCAGACGAAATGTTTTCGAATCACTATCAAGTTGCTGACCATAAAGCTCGAGATCTTCAGAATCATTAGTCGATGATGATGTTGAATGAGGAAATGGATTACTATAATCGAATTCTTCACTATAAAGATGCGATGTCTCCATCATTGGATCGATAAGAGTGTGTTTTTTTATATCAAATACGAATCAATTACAAATAGTATCAATCAGAATCAACAAGCTATCACCAAACAGAACGGAAACTATGAGATGAAAAGAGTTATATATGAGAAAATAAAAAAAACAACAAAGTTACAAAAAATAGATAGCGAAAAAAAGAAAAAAAGAAAACAATCAATGAAGAAGAGAAAATCGAAAACAAAAATTTCCACGTCAAAGTTGAAGAAAGAATTCTTATTGTACAAAGAGAAAAGATTTCGATGTTTCGATGGAATATCTTGAATTAGCCAGAAAGAAATCTGAAGGGAAATGAATAATAATAAAAAAAAAGAACAAATTTTTATTTTGCGACGAGAAAAAAAAATAAATAAATCTCAAACCTAATGATTTGTAATGACAAATGACAAACATACAACAAGACGAGAAGATTGAGGGGAAGAAAAAAACGAATCAAATTCTCGATAATTGAATGAAGATCGATGATTGAGTTATAAGCTAAAATTTCAATGAAAATTAACAAAAATTTCGAAGAAGAAGAAGAGTAGGAATTGTAATTTTTAATAAATTCGAATTTTTTTTTTTTGATATCTTCGAATATATTTTTTTTTCCTAATATTTTTTTCTGAAGCGATCGAAAACGAAGTAGACCAAGACGATCGGGGTGAATCACTTTATTTCACTAGTTTAATCAACTTTTTTGTGAATATATTAAAAGCTAATTAAAAATTTGAAATAAAGTTTGATTCAAATTTTTTTGTTGATTTTTTTTTTTCGCTACAAAACGATCTCTTTTGGTGTGGTTGTTCTATTAGAAAAGAAAAATTTCATTCGAAATTGAATCGTTAAAAAAAAAGCAAAGAAGATTCACGTGGAACACTTGCGATGAAATGAGAACAACGATACTACTTTCTATTATTAGAATAGAGAGTAATTGTTTCCCTGAAAAAAAAGGAAATGATGGCCGATAGCGATAAGAAATGGCATGTTCCAACATCTCATCAAAAAACGGAAGTTCTCTTATCACTGCCCATTACTGCTAATGTTATTGATGGTGGATGTTCGTAAACAACGTTCCTATTTAGAGTCTGAGAACCATTGAATTTTTTCATTTATCTTTTTCTTGATTTTTAAAATTTTTTTTTTCTTTTCTGAAAAATAAAACAAAAAATTTCTATTTTTTTCTCCGATTTTGTTCGCATTTTCTCTCATTGAATTCTCTCATTTGGTCTTTTTTTGGAATCTTAAAAATCCATTTCTTTTTGTTTAACTTCGAGAAAGAAAGAGTCTCAACTTTTTTTTCGCTTATCTTATTCATTGAAGCTGGATAATATTTTTTGATTGGCGTCCATATTTTGGCGAAAATTTTTCGAACCAAGAAAAAAAACAAATATAATGAAATTCGTTGATCGTTTCATTTCATTTCGTTTTCGATTCGTATCGTTCGGCCATTTCGTTTTTATTTCTACGGTTTTTTGTTTTGAGAGTTTCGGTTAGAATTCGACGATTCACTTAAAGCTCTAGCTTTTTTCCCCCTCTCTGTTTAGTTTACTTTAGTTTAGTTTAGTTTTCTCAAGCACCAGCAATAGCGATAGCGACAATAGCAACATCAGCATCAACATCAGCAGCCTAATCCATCATTTATAGGCGACAGTTCGACTATACTTTATGTCAACCATAGAGAGAGAGAGAGAGAGAGAGAGCGAGAGAGAGACAAACTTTATCCTCCAACCAGGTGCTGTTGCTGGATTTCTCTCTCTCTCTCTCTCTCTGCATTTATTGTGTGTGTGTGTGTGTGTGAATGTATCTCTTGATCCAAAGTGATCCGTTTTGATATCTAAAATGCAATCGGTAATACTGTCGTTGTCACATTCATTCTGTCAATGACATTATGGACAGAGAGAGAGAGAAAGGCGAAAAAAAAATTCGAAATTAGAATTAGATTCGTTTCGCTTTATCGCAAAGAGAGAGAGAGAGAAAGTTAGATTCGATGATATTCCTTCTGATCTTTTTCGATGACAAAATTGAAGAAAACTACCAAATCATTGGATTATGGTTTCATCATCATCATCATCATCATCATCATCTAAGAACACGGGGGAAAGAAGAGAAGCTGATCGAAGACAGAATGTCAAAAAGAAGGAGGATGGAATTTGATTTTAATTTGAAATCAACAAAAAAAAATTGAGGCCAAAGAATTTCGAGAATCAAATAAAAAAAGAAAGCTATGAGAAAAAACAAAAATTTTTTCAAAATTTCTCCAAACAAACAATAAGATCTATATAAACATTCTTTCATTGGTGAAGTTATCTAAAATGGTTGGGGAAAAAATTTTGATCCCCTCTTATCGATCCAATTTTTTTTTTGATCTTCATCTTCATCTCAAACATCTCTATCTCTCTCTCTCTCTCTCTCTCTCTCTCTCTCTCTTTTTCGGTTTCGATTATGGATCGAAGATTATAGAATTTGAATTGATGCAGAGAGAGAGAGAGAGCGAAAGATTCAATAAATTCCAACACTATTTCCTTTTCTTTAGTCGATTAGTTTGACATCGAAGTTAGAAGTTCATTTTCTTTTCATCTAATGTTCGAAAGTTTGATCTTTGATTTGGTTGTCAAATTTCAAAAAAAAGATCTCATTTTTGAAGATCTTCTTTCATATTCAAGCTTCTCCAGCTCTCTCTCTCTCTCTCTCTCTCTCTCTCTCTCTCTCTCTCTCTCTCTCTCTCTCATCTTCCTCTTTTTGGTTGGTTAGCTTCGAATTTTTTTCATATTTTTCGCTAAATAAAAATTTGAATACGCACTCATTAAAAGTTGAATGACAACGACGATGGTTAGATTGACTTTTGGCCAACTGTCAACCAGAGAGAAAGAAAATAAAGAAGATCGAGAGAAATCTTTTCAAACTATCACAACGATTCACTTTCAACGCAATCGATTCTTTTCAAATAAAAATGTCAACTTATATTTTTTTCGGAAAAGAGACAAAGAAGAAAACAAAATATGTAGAAGAAAATATTAATAATATGTTAATAAACACTCAACTAACCTAACTTTACTTCGCATAGAAGAAGAAGAAGAAGAACTGAAATGATGAAATTGTTTCCTAACCTAACCTAAGCGAGAAAGATAGCGAGAGAGAGAGAGAGAGAGAGAGAGGACCTAGAATATTTGAGAAGTCAATCAAATCATCAAATTTCAACCGAATACAGAGAGAGAGAGAGAGAGATCGAATCAGTCGTATTTCATAATATTATCATATCGTAATAAGAAACGAAGAAAAAAAAAGAAAAATTTCAAACAAAACAAGAGAGAGAGAGAGAGAGAGAGAGAGAGAGAGAGAGAGAATAAGTTTTCGAAAGAATTGAAGAATAGGAATCAGATCAATAGAATTCACCTCGTTGTCGACAAAACTAAGAGATACGATACGAAACGATATCTCTTCAATCAGTCTCTTCAGTCAATCATTCAATCATTTCTTTCATTGCACTCTTCAATGCTTGAATCAGAATTGATCAAAATCAAATTGGATCGACAAAATCGATGTAGGTTGTTGGTTTGAAAATTGATCATGTCAATCAAAAAAAAAAAAAAAAAAAAAAAAATAAAAATAAAAAATTGTAATAGGTTTTAGCTTCTGTTGTGAATCGAAGTTACAATAATGAACGTAATCGAACGAAGATATCTCATCGAATTACGATGAATAAATTTCACATCCTTCTCCATCTCTAGATCTTTGTTTCGGAACAGGAAAGAGAGAGAGAGAGAGAGAGAGAAAAAATCAATCAAAACAGTTTTGAAATTGTTTTGGTTTCGAATCGAAACTTTAGAAACTACTAATAGCCGGCTCAAAGAGAAAGAAAGAAAGAAAAAAATATTCCGGTCAAATCATCAAAGATCCAAATCATTCGTTATCAATTCTAGCCTTCTCTCTCTCTCTCTCTCTCTCTCTCTCTCTCTCTCTCTCTCTTTCTCCCATTCTTTCTCTTTGTCCCTTGTGTTTTGATGAAATGAAAATGAAATGTATCAATGAGAAAACAAGATTATTTGTTAGCGGTGGTGGTGGTGTGATGATGATATCGTTGAACAACGCGTGTGTGTGGCCCAAAACAAACGATTTTGCAATCCAAAATTGAATATTGACTTTATTCTTTTTTTCTTTTGTTATCTAATTGTTTGGTTCGAGTTTATTTATTCAATTTCACTCACTCTCTCTCTCTCTCTCTCTCTCTCTCTCTCACACACACACACACACTCTTCCCTTCTGATTTGATTCTAGATTTGAGATAATAATTGATTTTTTGAAACATGACAAAATCTTGACAAATTAACACAGAGACGTCAATCACAAATACTGATTTTTTTTCTTGTTGGATAATGATATCGAGAATTTTTTTTGGGTACCAAACTTGGGACCATATCTTCGATTGATTATCGATGGAAAATTTTGCTAATCATTTCGAATGAGAATGTTTTTATTAATTAAGCTCTTTAAACGAATGATACGAATGCTTAGAAAAGAAAAACAAAAACCACAGATCAAAAGTTTTTTTTTTGTTTTTCGATTTTCTTCACATCGAATCGCTTATGATCGCTGTTGAAAAGGATTGATTTTGATTGATCAATTTTAATTTGTTCTTTTTTCTTTCTCTCTCTCTCTCTCTCTCTCTCTCTCTCTCTCTCTCTCTCTCTTTGGAATCTCAAAAACATCTCTCAGTTACCGTGTCCATTTTGTGAATACAATCAATCAATCAATCAATCAATCAATCATTCATTCATTCATTCAACCAGTCAGTCAGTCAGTCAGTCTGACAAACAAACTGAATTAATTGTTCCATTTTTTTTTTTTTTTTTTTTTTGGTAGCAAAAGCCATTGGAACATTATTGAAATTTTTATGGAAAAGAATTCGAACAGTATTCGTTCACTAGCACAAGAATATTGGATCGTATTTTTCGACGATTCTAATACGATCGAAACCTAGTAGGACAATGGTCGTTTCATTGGTCAAACTTTTCGATTGACTTTTATTTTCGAACGATTTGCAAACGATGATGTTTGAGAATGATATGATCGTGCGATGATGGTGATGATGATGGTGATGGTGATGCTGATGTTGATGGTGATGGTGGTGAGATTGGCGTTGTCAATAATAGTGTCAATAATATTCCATTCTAATGGTGGCCTTGAAGAATGCACCAAGAATAGACAACGATGAGAGCAGAGTGAAACTTTCATCAGCAAATAGTCGACTTTTCAATCTTCCCTTTTATTCGATGTTTCTCTCGATTTTTGCCACGGATCTCAAATATTCTATGCTCTCTTTTTTTTTTTTTTTTTTTTTTTGGTCCTTCCTATTCTTCCAAGACAGAGTGAGAGAGAGAGAGAAAGAGAGGGGGGAGGAAAATTTGGTACGTTGCTCGCTTCATAGTTCTATTATTATTATTATTATTATTGGTATTTGTTTTGATTTCGGTGACAGTGATGAATGAGTCTAACGAATTTATACGTTTTTTTTTTGGTTCTCATCAGCAACTAGGTTTTTTGTTGTTTGAGTGAGAGAGTCGAGCGAATCAAAATAGGAGGGAAAGGAAAATAAAAAAAATCCACCAAAAAACATAGATAGAATTGTAACGTAAGGCGAAAAATATTTCACCAAAATTCATTTCGCTGAAATCGGATGACAAGAGGAAAGAAGATGATGTGTGCTGGTAAGAAGAAGATGGAGAAGAAGAAGGAAATGATGAAATGAAGAAATTAAGAAATCTTTCACTAACTTTCTTAGGCTCTTTCGGTAATAATCAAAATGAAGCGAACGGAAAAGAAAATCTCATCCAAATTCATTTGGATTAACGATGGAATTAAGCAAAAGTTGTTTGCGCACACTATAATCGGATCGAATCTTTTGTAAGTTTTGTAACGTAAATTTAAAATCGACAATGAAACTAATATAAAAATTTTATTTTTTGATTTTGAACCACAAACCAGATTCTTTTCGACAAAGTTATCGACCTAATGTGTAGTTAAATTTTCATTTAATTTAAATCCTAACCAAAATCATTCAAGGCCCATAATATTACAAGCGTTAATGGAGTGCTAAAATTTCTGGGAACTTCGAAACAAGTTAAAATTATTCCAAACAAAAGCTTCAATGACAATCGATATTCTTTTGATATTCGATGAATTTCTATAAATTCTAGCCGCTAGCTATCGATACCGATGAAAAAAAAAATCCATCACTAAACAAAAGGAACGTCTTCTGAAACGTTGAAATTTTCGCTTTGTTTTGTTCCGAAAATCAATTTGTTTTGGAACCGATTCTTCTTGACTAGACTTTAAAGTATTTCTTTGTGATTAATATTTTTTGAAACAAAAAAATATTTGTCCACAAAAGTTATTGGGCGAGTTTTATTTTTTTTTTCTCGATTCGCAACCAAACCAGATGCTTTGGTTTGCTATTTTGGCGTTTCTCTGTTTTTTTTTTTTTTTGGTTTTGATTAGATATGACAGTTTCATTTCCAAATGATATTCATTAATCGAAGGCAGATGTTTAGAAAATTGATTGCAAATATTTAGCAAAAAAAATCATCATTTTTTTCCTCCAATTCTATAGAACAATAATGTCATTTTTGTGAGAATTTTTCAAATTAATTTGTGTCCCTTAAAAAACAAACAAATTTGATTTGTAATAGCATTAGTAAAAGCGAAACAAGAAGGGAGAAAGAGAATCTCCGATTCCATTCGTTATGAAAACAATACGACTAAAATCAATGGAATAAAATCAACAATAACAGAACAAAATTAATCAGATATTATTATATTATCGAGAGACAGAGAGAGAGAGAGAGAGAGAGATTGTCTAGCAAAGAAAAAAAAACATAGCTCCCAGTGTTCCACCATTCTTCACCAAATACTCAATTCTCATTCAATTCTCATTCAATCGTTGATTCTGATCACGTATTTTTCTCATCGCTATCGGATTCAAAATTATTCTTCAAAATGTTACCCGGATCCAAATACTATAGGTATCGGTTGAACAAATTCATTTCGAATACAATTTAAAGATGAAAACAAACAATCAAAGAGAGAGAGAGAGAGAGAGAGAGAGAGAGAGAGAGAGAGAGAGCGAAACGAAAATCAACGAAAAAAAATATAGAGATAATAATCGAGAACCCTAGAATGATAATAATAATAATAATAATGATAATCATCATCATCATCATCATCATCATCATCAACACCACCATCTCATCAAAACGATTTATTGTCATTGTGTAGCTATCGAGAAGTTAATTATGATATCGAACGATTCGGATCGTATAATCAAAATAGAATAGTAAATAAGATTTGATCTTCATCTAAATTCATTGCACTATTTGTTTGTTTTTGTTTTTTCTTTTTTTTTTTCGTTTCGTTTCCCAATTCTCTCTCTCTCTCTCTCTCTCTCTCTCTCTCTCTCTCTCTCTCTCTCTCTCTTTCTCTCTCTTTCTCTTTCTCTCTCGCATTTGGTTCCATTTCGATATTGATTGTCAATTGGAATCTTTGAAATTAGTTCCAGTAGAATATTCTCTACGTTTGATTTTCTCTACGTTCACTAGGGTTGTAGCACTTTTAGATTGAATTCAATCGTTTTTGGTTTTTGAAATGCTTCAAAGAATCTACGGTTCGGAATTGAATCTAAGTCTTTTTTATTTCGGATCTCAATTTCACCCTATATCATACCTGTGCTGTTTTAGAACAAGGTTTGAAATCATTTTCAAGCCGATAAAAAATTCACTGATTAGAACGAAGAAAAAAGAAATAAAACTAGAGAATGAACAGAATAAGAACATAATGAACCTGGAGAGAGATTTTGTTTCTTTTCTTTTTTTTTTTTTTTTTTCTTCCTTTTTTCTCAACGCTGGGTTGGGTTCATCGATTTCATCGAAGGCTGAGATTGAAAAGAAAAAGAAAAAAGAAAAAATTTCAAGATTCAAGATTTTCGAAATAAACAACTGAATACAACAACACTGAAAAAAATAATGAAACATCACCAATGTTTCAATTTAATCAAAGGGAAAAAAAGAATTCGCCAAAAAAAAAGAACCTAGGAGAGAGAGAGAGAGAGAGAGAGAGAGAGAGAGAGATAATAATAATAATAATAATAATACCTTTAAAATGAAGAGGAACTAATTTTGAGAGCACACGAATTTTGGATGGAAAATTTCTTTACTTTTTCATCAATAGTCTTCTTAGTCTTCTAGATTGTTGTTGTTGTTGTTGTTGTTGTTGTTGTTGTTGTTCTCCACTAGATAATTATCTTTCTACCCTTATTATTTTCTTTCTTCATTAGAGCCGAACCAAGAAAACTGGCCGAAAAAAAAGTAACAAAGCTCGAGAAGAAGAAAGCATACGAATCAAAGAGAGAATCTAAAAAAAAAAAAAAAGAGGCAAGCCATTGATTATAGGCACCGATTATGATGAAATGGAACGTAGCTATAACATTTACCTGAAGATAATTGCTTAAATTCAACAACAACAACATCATCACCATCATCATCATCATCGCCATCGAGATGATCATCATCTACATCTCCACCAGTAATGATGATGATGATGATGATGATGGCATCGAGAGATATATCTCGATTTTTTTCTCTCTTCCGATACTTCGAGGATAATGATGGTACTGGTGATGATGGTACTGGTGATGGTGATGGTTGAAGATTTTTGAAACAAAACA
>CP080485.1:665181-730181 GCA_020844145.1 Sarcoptes scabiei
AAAATGTTGTTGTTCAATGTTTCATCTAAATTAAGGTTTTTTTTTGGATAGAAACGCAATCATTAGCACACAAGGCATCATTCGAGGCCTAGCATCTTAGCGAGATTGAATCTCAAAGAAGCTATGCATTCAATTCTAATCAATTTGTGTGATTTTTTTCTCGTTTTTTTTTTCTCTCTTTACAAACAATTTCTTTTATTTATAGAATCCGACAAAAATGATTAATGATTTGTGTTTGTTACGTAATTTGACAAATTTGATGATTTGAAAAATGATTGTTTCTTAAGGAGGAAAATTTCAAATTTGTATAACTTTTCGACCAACTAAAATTCCTAACAAAGTATCATTACTAAAATTGATTTTATCTAAACTAATTGTTTAGATCGATTGATTGATTGATTGATTGATTTAAAGGATTACTATTGAAGTTAATTCTCTCTCTCTCTCTCTCTCTCTCTCTTTCATTGAAGAGAGATTTTTTCGTTAACACAGAACCAAATCAACAGAATTTCCTTGTTTCAAATTAATTAATCTTACATTCGGCTATTGGTGGAGAGATATTAGATTTGAATCAAAATCTCTGGAGAGATCAGAATTGAATTCTTATCTTATCTTCAACTTTTATCTAAAATCTATTCCATTATCGATTTGGATTCTGAAATAGAATCGTAATTCTTTAGAGATTTACAAATTTGTATTTTTTTTTTTTTTTTTTGGTCCAAATGTGAAGCGAATGACCAATTTCATTTCATTTAGAGAGAGATTTCGTTCCAAGAAAGAGAGAGAGAGAGAGAGAAAGAGAGAGAGAGCAAAAAATCTTTGAATTTTGAATAAACTAAAACTAAGAAATGATTTATTTGTTTATTTGTTTATTATTATTATTATTTATTTTTCTTTTCTTCACACTCGACACTAATTTCTCGATGTCGGTGGTGATGGTAAGATTAATTCAATGATTTTAACTAAATAATAATAATAATAATAATAATAATAAATAATAATAATAGTAATTGGAATAACAATAATAATAATAATAATAAGGAAATAACAAAATAAAAAAAAAACTACTTCAATGTTCATCAATCAAATCAAGACCATCATCATCATCATCATCACCGTAGATTAACAAGATCTAGACCTAAGAGAGAGAGAGAGAGAGATTCTGTTTCAATAAACATCAACAATAGAAGCTATGTTTATTTGCTTTTTGCTTCCCAAAATGATACTCTATCAAAATCCACTTATTCTCTCCGCCATCTTTGCCTCTCTCTCTCTCTCTCTCTCTCTCTTACTCTCTCAAAAGCAAGCTGAGCCGATATAATTAATGATTGTTGCGGTTTCATCTTTTTTTTTCTCTCTCTCTCTTATTCTTCATCATCATCATCATCATCATCACAGCGCTATCATTATCATTACGGTTGGTTGTAATCAATGATAAAAATGATGATGATATCAAGAGAAAAAAAAATAAACGACAGAAATCTAAATAGATTAACCTAGAGAGAGAGAGAGAGAGAGATCTATTTAATGGATTTGATCAAAATGTCCCTAATCAAAATCAGTTCCACAAATACACCTAGAGGATCTTTTGTTATCGAAGAGAGAGAGAGAGAGAGAGAGAGAGAGAGAGAGAGAGAGAGAGAGAGAGAGAGAGAGAGAGAGAGAGAGAGAGAGAGAGACAAATTGTCACTATTCATTGTTGTGTGTATTGTGAGATTTTTTTTTTTTTTTGATTTAGAGTTTGATAGAATCGAAATCAATCTTGTTCAATTTGTACGTTTTCTCTCTCTCTCTCTCTCTCTCTCTCTCTCTCTCTCTCTACTTCTAATTGATTTCAATTGATTAATGATAAGCTAGATAGTTTAAAGGTTTGAATAAATCCAAGAATGAATGAATAAATGAAACCATTGAATCAATGAATGAATCAATGAATGAACGGGACCAGAAAAGAAAGGAAGCTTGGAACATTGTTTTTTTTTTTTGCTCCTAAGGAGTGAATAAATTCAAAAACATTTTACAATTAATAAACAATCAATTGATTTCATTTCAATTCTTCTCACCGGAATCAATCTTAATTTGTTTGTTTTTGTTTGAATTTTTTTTTTTTTTTGAATAGTTCTACTCTTTTTCTTTTTTTGTTTGATTTTTTTATTCTCTCTCTCTCTCTCTCTCTCTCTCTCTCTCTCTCTCTCTCTCTCTCTCTCTCTCTCTCTCTCTCTCTCCAGTCGTCTTTTTTTTTTTTTTTGTTCAACAACAACAACAACAACGATGATGGTGATGATGATGATGATCGGGATCTCACTAATGATGATCTCAACTCTAATCTATTTTACTTAATGATCTTTTTTTTTTCTCCTCCCCCATTTCTTTTTCTTAACTTTTTCTCGACAATAACCTAACACTAACAATAACCTACAACAACAACAACAACAACAACAAAAACAACAATATGATATGATATGATCCTATAGCAGTGATCAAAATAATCAATTTGTTATCGTTTGATTGTTGTTGTTGTGTTTGTTTTTGTAGCGTTTGATTGTTATTTTTTTTTCTTCTTATCTTTCCTTCTTTTTTTGCAAAGATTATTAACACCAATAAACAAAGATTTATGATCATTCTGACTTTAACTATTACATCTCGTGTCCGTTGCCACCGCCCCATTTTTTCAAATACCTATTTTGCTTCTCATACCGCATTGAATCTACGTAAGCGTTGAGAAATAATTATTTCGATGCTCGATCCTTCATATAATTTTTCAACCCAAATTAGATTGGAAGAAAATTTTGAATGTTTTTTCACTGGCTAAACTCTTATCACCGATGATTCGATTATAGGATAATTTAGTTTTTTTTTTTTTTTGGAATCTCTCATTATTTTTTTTTTTTTTTTTCATTTCCTAGAAATTAATTTGCATCCATAGGGAATGGAGAGGAAATTTTCGAAAATATAGTAGCCACCGAATTTGCATTTTTTTTTTCGTTTTGATAGAGAAATCGATTTGAAGAAATCCAAAAACAATTAATAGTAATTATTTTTTTTTTTCTTTTTGAGTTTCATCAAAGCAATGATTATAATTGGTTTTTGTGTTTTGAACAATTTTTTTTTTTTCGAGAGAGAGAGAAGAAGAAAAAAATCGCTTCAAATTACAAGCATCAAGTTAAAGAGAGAGAGAGAGAGAGAGAGAGAGAGAGAGAGAGAGAGAGAGAGAGAGAGAGAGAGAGATTAATCAGTTTAGAATCGAATTTCCGTAGGGCATTGATAGGTTTGCAAAACATTCGATGAAAATATTCGGAGATTTTTCTTTTTTCTCTCTCTCTCTCTCTCTCTCTCTCTCTCTCTCTCTCTCTCTCTCTCTCTCTCTCTCTCTCTCTCTCTCTCTCTCTCTCTCTCTCTCTCTCTCTCTCTCTCTCTCTTCGAAGCTCAACGATAAAGTTTTCTAGCGAGCTAACGAAGATAATTGATCATCACCAAGATTCGATTTTGAAGAAAGAAAGAAAGATAGAAGAAAATTTCAGTTTGATCGATCGAACTAAAACACACGACAAAAACATACAATGCTCTGGTGTTGACTTTGGGCAACAACGATTCGGTTACATTCGATTCGAAATTTCGAATTTTTTTTTTATAATTCTAATTTTATTCAATCTTCAATCGACTGCTAGCAGTCTAGGTTGAATTTTTTTTTTTTTTTTGCTCTTTTTGAATTGATTAGGAGGGAAAAAAATCTGATTAGTTTTGATGAGAATTGTTTAATTTTTTTTTCCATTTTTTTTTCTTTGATTTTTAATCAAAACTAACTAATAATAATAGTTCGCTGTTCGCTTGAAGATTGAGTAAAGTGGAAAAAAAATTTCAAATCAAATTTTACAAAATTTTTCAAATTCAAGCCAGCTTTTTTTTTGGGATCATTTCATTAGACCATTAGCTTCAATAGATTTGATTTTGAGGTTTAAATTTTTGGATTTCGGACCAAAACTTGTACAGAACTTGTTAGGGGTTAGAAATTTTTTTACTCAGCCTCAAACTTTCATCATCAATACTATTAACCGCTTCTATTATTATTACGATTGAATTAAAGTTTTAAGAAGAAACGTTTAATCAGAAGAGATCACAAATGTATCAAACATCATTCCATCTCATCATCATCATCATCATCATCATCATCATCATTATCAACATCGAGATTGATTTCTTTTTTTTTTTTTCAATTCTTAATTTTTCGCCATTCTAGTGTCTGACCATTTTTGAGACTATTTTCGATGCCCATCCTTGTTTTTTTTTCTCCGACTGTAATTATCGTAGACATTATCATCATCATCGTTATCGTCATCTAGAAGATTATATAGAACTATTTAGGCCTATCTATCTATCTATCTATCTATAGAGCATTGAAATAGAGCTTGTTTTTGGTTTGGCAAGAATTCGGCCCCTACTCTAGACAAATTTTCTATTTCGGACATTGAAAGAGAGAGAGAGAGAAAGAGAGAGAGAGAGAAAGAGAGAAAGAAAGAATTGATGCAAAACTTATAATGGCTATTTGCGTTTGAGTTTAATATTGAATTTTTTTTTTCCTTCAAAGAATAAGAGATTCTCAATGAGAAATTTAGTTTTTTTTTTCAATATTATCGGTGTACTGCCATTCAGTATGCGAATTTATTCTTCATCCACCAACAATTATGTTGTGTGTACGATACACCGACAACACCGACAACAATTTCCAACTTCAATATTGATATCGAATCGATAATGGACATTGAATGGATTTTTTTTCGCTTCGAAAAGACTGAGAATGAGAGGAGAGAGAGAGAGAGAGAGAGAGAGAGAGAGAGAGAAAAAGTTGAATAAGATGAATCGGGTCCATTGGTTTGATAGGCCTAGTTCTCTCTCTCTCTCTCTCTCTCTCTGTATCTCTGCATCTCTCTATCGGTCTTATTCACAAACTTCTCTATCATAGTTTTGTTTGCTTTGTGTTCTTTCTAGCGAACCAAACCGAATCTATTCTCTATTCTCTTTCGCGTTCCATTCAATTCGTTTTTTGGGTTTGTGTTTGGGTTTCGTTTCTATCGCATGGGTACTTGTCCATTTCATCGTATCTGTCAGAATGTCATTGTTGTAATCGAACATCAAACAGAGATGATTGTATGTATGTGTGTGTATTTTTGTTGAGCAAGAAACGAGAAGCGCAAAATCGTTGGGCAGAAAAAAAAATAAAAATAAAAAGGAAAAGGAAGACAAAGATGGATTGATTTAAATCATTCTTTCGACAGCTGTTATCGGTTTCAACTGATGTTTTCAACTGTTACCCTCCCCCCTCTTCTCTCTCTCTCTCTCTCTCTCTCCGAAATCTAGCTTCGAGCTTTTTGATCGAAAAGAAACAAATAAAAATGAGGCAGATTTGAGAGTAAAGAATTGATTCTTTCTATTCTCAGATTGAGTGTAGTAATTTTTAGAGCGAATTTTAATTTTTTTTTTGTTTTTTTTTTGTTTTGTTTTGAAGTTTTTTTTTTTTGTTAAGATCACAGAGATTCGATTTGATTGGATTCTTTTTTCTTTTCTTTCAACATTTCCTTAAAACAAAGTTTTAAATTCTGAGCCGCTCATTTGCCACAAGAGGTGCACACTTTTTGTGTCGGTCCAAATTATTCGGTTTCATTAGAATTTCATTTCATTTTTATTCTGGTGAAAATATAGATATATTTCAATGTTTCTAATTGAAAACATTTGCTTAGTTTCAAAGAGATTTTCGATCGAATCAATTATGAATCGAAAATTTGGATTCAAATTTACACTCAAAGCGGATAAAAATTTATGATAATTATTGTGAAGCTATCGAATTAACAAATTTTTTTTTCGAATTTTTTTTTTTTCGAATTCTTAATTCTCGAATAGCAATCGTGTTCGGCACGAGACTTTCGTCTATCAAGAATTCTTAGAACAATTCTAGCGTTTAACAAACAAACAAAAAGAGACAAACCGCTAACATTGACCGGAATGAAGAAGATGGAGACGAAGAAGAAGAAGAAGATTAAGTGTGAAGGATCAAGAAAATTTTTCTAAAAAAAAAAAAAATCAAAAGATCGAAGCTTAGAAATCTCGTTGTGTGATTTTTCTTCTCATTTTCAACTAAGCATAGAATTGGATCAATAATTTTATTTTTCTTCTTCTTCTCTTTCTGGTTCGAACAAAATAATATCAAAAAAAAAAAAAAAAAAAAGAAACTGACGGCCTAGAACAAGGCCAAATTTCGATCAAATAATAGTGTATCTAGAGTTTTGTCTCGCTCTGTCTCTGTGTGTTTGTGTGTTTGATCTTCTAGAGAAGAAATGCGGCCATTGAATTTTTTTTTTTTTTGCATTCAGTTTGGTTAGAATCAGAGAAAGGAAGAGAGAGAGAGAGAGAGAGAGAGAGAGAGAGAGAGAGAGAGAGAGAGAGAGAGAAGAAAGAGACTGTCAAAAAAATGATTAATTAGGTTGCGTGCTACATCGTAATCTATGCTGGTCTATGCTTTTTTTTTGTATCTTTTGCTCAATGTTAAACTGAGAATCATGGACCTAGAAATGATGATGAAGAAGAAAGACACCACCATAGCCACCACCATCACCATAATCATCACCACCGTCGAAAAAAAACAACATTGACTGATCACGATCAAAAGAGTGAGAGAGAGAGAGAGAGAGAGAGAGAGAGAGAGAATTAGGTTCGATTCATAGCGTATTCGAAATGATAGAGTAGGGACAAAGATGAAAAAATTGAAACTGAAAAATCAAATTTTTCGATCCGAATCAAAAAAAAATTTTTTTTCTTAGCCACTCATTTTCGCATCGAAAACTCTTTCTACTGTTGTGAAACATTCAAAAAATTTTCTCTTTTCTCTCTCTCTCTCTCTCTCTCTCTCACTTTGGAATCTTATTCTATTCGATCTAGAGATGAGAAAAAGAAAACCTAGAGAAAATTTATGAAGCAAAACATTCGAATTTCATTTCTTGCAATGTTTTCAATGTCTGTCTGTCTCTCTCTCTTTCTCTCTTCCTCTCTCTCTCTCTCTCTCTCGCTCAGTCTCTCAGCAAGGTCTCAACCACGCACAATGAACGAACCCTAGATCCTATAAATAATGGAGGGGGGGAAACCGCACATCAACAGCCAACATCATCATTCGATTATGTACGCATATGGTCAATGTCTTCATGGATTATCGGAAACATCTTTCATCTAACGCTTATCAACATCTGAATCTCAACATCCGATATCTTTGATTCATCAATTCATCTAGCAAACGCTCTTATGAGAGCGCAATGTGAGAAGGGTTTTTTTCCAATTTCTTTTGGATGAGAAATTTTAAAAACAAAAAATAAAGGACCAACACACAAAAGAGAAGAAGATTAAAGAAAGAAAGAAAAAAATAATAATAATATCTGAGATCTCGATTCATCATTTGGATTACACACTCTCCGTTAAAATCGATTGTGATGGACGAATAAAGGATGAGACGAGAGAACGATGAAGGTGATAATCATCTTTGCTTCTACAATCCTTCTTCTTTGCGTCGATTGTAATTCTTTCGATTGTTTTCTCGAACAACAACAAACAGTAAACAATAGTGCATAGAGAACAACAATTCAATAAATGGTTGATTTCATCGTAATCATAGAAAGAATACCCCCCAAAAAAAAAACTCTTCTCCATTTGTCTAGTATTATAGTATTTAGATGTATTGTTTTTATGGTATCGAGGCGTCCCATCTTCAATCTGAATTCGGTCTACGATTCTAACCTAACCTAACCAGCCAATCAGCCAACCAGCCAACCAGCCAACCAACCATCATCGTCGCCATTATCTCCTCTCTGTCTTTTTTTTTTTTTTCGTTTGAACTTTATCTTCATTCGTTTTCTTCTTTGTCTTCGTCTGCGCTTTACGTCTTTTTTTTTTAAATGTCGTTATAGACACAATCTTTCGAAAGATTCGAATGAAACAAGAACGAAACTTGATATTTTTCTCTGTGGAACGGAACAGAAATCTTTTTTTTTTATCTTTCTTCTCTTTAATTTCGAAAGATGGTCTGTGTGTGTGTGTGTGTGTGTGTGTGTCTGTATGTAAAGCTAAACACAAAGCTCATATTATGATAATTACGATCTCATATACCAATCCTTAGTGTTTCAAGCACACCAAATCGAATGAATTTCGAAAACATCCGATGAAAAAAAAAATAGCTCTAACCAACAGACTCGAACAAAACAGACGATAACCACAACAACACAGCTATTGTATGCTGTATAGTAGGTTAGGTTTGGAGCGAAGAAGACGAAGAAGAAGAGAAAGAATTTATTCGATGTTCTCAGAAAGGATAATTATAATGTTTGAATTTACTCAGTCAATTTTTATTTTTTTTTTCCTATCCAATCGTTGTCCGTGTGTGTTTGTGTGTGTGTTTGGAAAAGAGAGACCAAAAGACCAAGAGAGAGAGAGAGAGAGAAGAGATAGATTATAGCAAGAAGAGATAAGATGTCCAAAAATGAAGACGAAAAAAAAAAAGCCGAGAATTGGTTCCAATGAATGGAGAAGGCATTTCAAAAATCGGGTGTTGTCTTATCTTAATGTTCTTCTTCATTCTTCTCTATAGTCCATATTGTCTAGCGAAAACTAATCGAGAGAAGAGCAATAGCGAAATCATGATAGAGATGCTGATGATAATGGTGATGATGGTGGTGATGATGGTGGTGATGGACTGAACAATCAGTGAAGATAAAAAGGAGTCAAGGAAATTTAAAATGATGAAAAAATTTTCGAATCAAAAATCTTAGCATAGATTAAAAGAGAGTAGAAACGAAACGAATCAAAAGTAAATTCAGACTGAATTAAAGTCAAAAAAAAAAAATCTACTTTCATAATACAAAGAGAGAGAGAGAGAGAGACGATGTTTTGCGATGCTGCTGCTGATGATGATGATGATGATGATTATGAGGATGATTATGAGGATCATCTAAGTCTCCAAAGTTTTTTTTTCTTTTCTTTTCTAAGTTTTTTCTTTTCCAACGTTTGATTCTGAATCAATGCAAGGTGTAATTATAATTCAATTTGTTGGTAAAGTTTTCACTCTGTGAAATGAGAAACAAACGAAAAGAAATGAAGAAAACGAGCGAGAGAGAGAGAGAGAGAGAGAGAGAGAGAAAATATGCATACAAAATTGAATGGGAAGAAATTCGAAGGAAGGGGAAGAGAGAGAGAGAGAGAGAGAAATGTAGAGAAGGGGGAGGGAAAAAAAGGTCCTCGGTCAGTTTTTTTTTTCACAATTCGAAAATTTTTATTTTTTTTTTCTCATCTCTTTCACGAATCTCATCTCTCTCTCTCTCTCTCTCTCTCTCTCTCTCTCTCTTTGTTTGCGCTTTTTGTTTGTTGTTGTGAACCTAAGTGATTGTTTATGAAATCCATACTAGATGTGTGAATCGATTGATGGTCGAGATGCTCTAGAGATATTCTATTCGACATTCGAAGCTTTTTTTCGATTCGAGACAAACAATAGTAATCTGCATGTAATCGATGCCTAGCAAGCATTTTTCTTCTAATTTTTGTCGAATGAGATCTTCAAGATTGGATTGTTATATCAGAATATAACACAGGGAATTGTTTCGATTGAAAATTAAAATAAAAAAAATAAAACAACGAAATAAAAACGAAACAAAAACTCAGTTAAAATTCAAGTTCCAATTGGAGCACAGATTTGGAACCATTACAAAGAGGGACTTGAATTTTTAATAGACTGGATTTCTTCTTTTTTTTTCTTCTGATAAAAAATTCATTCTGAATCGATTGATGATAATTTGATGATTTCTTTCTGTTCTCGAATTTTGAAAAAAAAATTTTAAAAATTCATTTGCCTCTCTCTCTCTCTCTCTCTCTCTCTCTCTCTCTCTCTCTCTCTTTTGTCGAGTAGAGGAGAAAAAGGATTCAATCAATCGATTGTTTGATAAATTAACAAAAACCACCTCCACCATCACCGCCACCACAACCACCACCATCATCATCATCATCATCATCATCATCCTCGCAACCGATCACACAAGAATTGATAGAATAGAATCGACCAACAACCACAACCCAACAAACCATAGCTATATTCAAGAAAAGAATATAGAAAAAAAAATAAAAAAAAAGTTTGCGTGATTGATTTCGTTAGTTATAATAATTTCTTTTAATTTTTTTTTTTTTTTGCTTCTTTATTATTATTTTTCCTCTTAGTTTCAAAGCAAAAGAAATCATCGGTCTGAAATATCACAATATAAGAATGACGACGACGACGACGACTACGACAGTGATGATGATGAACTTGGCACGAATCCAACCGATAGAACGTCAGCAAAATCTAAGAATCTATCTCCATTAGATTTCCTCTTTTCTCTCTCTCTCTCTCTCTCTCTCTCTCTCTCTCTCTCTCTCTCTCTCTCTCTCTCTCTCTCTCTCTCTCTCTTTGAATGAATAGCTAGAAGGATTAGAAAATCAAAAAGGAAACAAAAACAATCAATGATTTAGATAGGAAGGTAGAATAAAGAAGAATAGAGAAGAAAACGAAGAAGAAGATGAAATAAAGAGGAAATAATAATAAATTAAATTAAAAAAAAAAAAAAAAAGAAAAAAGAAACGGCTACAAAACTTTCGATGGAAATTCTTGAAACAAACGAATGAACACGAACACGGAATGTGTGTGTTTTTTTTTTTTTTTTTGCTCGAGAAAAAAAAATAGCTAGTCTCATTCGAAGGCGTCATAGGTTCCTCGCTCCACATTCGGTTCCGGATCAATTCTGATTGTAATTGTTCGACGCCCTTTTTTTCTTCTCTCTCTCTCTCTCTCTCTCTCTCCCATCTTTTTTTTTTTTTTTTGGTTTTTCTTGATCAAAGATTAAAATTGTTTCTTTTGTTCAATTGTTGATTAGCTCTTTTTCTTTGCTGTTTTTTTCTTTACTGTTTTTTTTTTTCGTTGTTGTTGTTGTTGTTTTCAATCATCGAAACAGAAAATTGGCGTGATTAAATGTAGACTGCTTTCTTCTTCTTCTTCTTTGCTTCATCAATACATTTCATTTTGAATGTTTTTAATTTTTCTCTCTCTCTCTCTCTCTCTCTCTCTCTCTCTTCCGTTCGGTTTCTAATCAACTTGAATAGATTGATCGAGAGAATCCATTCCAATTCTCTACCTTAGGTTTTGAAATTATCTTAAGTTATTTTGAGCGTTGAATTTCCTTCTCTCTCTCTCTCTCTCTCTCTTCAATCAAACACAATGACTTTTTTGGAAATCTAACATTTAGAATATTAAGAAATGATCCAAGATCAATTGTAAGCTTTGGTTTCGATAAATTTTCAAAACAAAAAAAAGTAATAATAATAATAATAATAACAATCGAATGGAATAAAATCCAAGTGAATTTATTTCAAATCATCAAATATATTTCTCTTAGTATTTTGATAACATTTCATTTTTTTGTTTTCTTTTTTTGATCATTTCAATCAAGCAATCATAAAAATTGCAGGGGAAAAAATGCAGGAAAAAAAAATTTTCAAATATTTTACAGATATGATTAGGTCCTCGTTTCTTCTTCTTTATTCTCTCTCTTTTCTTTTTTTTTTTGGCTTCGAATCGAATTCCATTTGATTCTATTTCTTCTTTTTTTTTCTCTTGCGATACATTCTCAATGATAACTTTGATTCGCTTCGAATTACATAATTAATAATTAGTATATAAATTAAAATAGTATAGTTATAATTAGATGAGAAGCAAAAAATAGTAATAATAATAATAATAATAGTAATAATAATAATTTACAAATTTTTTTCTTGTTTCATTTCGTTTCGTTTCATTCGAGATTTGAATGGTGAAGAAAATTTTGAATCCAAATGAGAAGAGAATTTTTTTTTTTTATACAAATTCATTGCTCTGGATTCGTAGTTCTTTTTTTTTCGAAAAAAAAATCCAACCAATGGATTAAGATTACATTCTGATCAGCATTGATTTATTTTTGAAACACTTTTTTTTTCTCCACAAAGATAATAATAATAATAATAATAATAATTAGACAGAGAGAGAAAGAATCGTTCGTGATCGGATCCATCGATAATTATCGTAATCTTTTGGTGCATTGGTCATTTGTGGGCGTCGATGATCGTATTCGTAGGAGGGACATAATTCAAGTCTCAACCAATACAGAATCAGCTTAATCTAAAACAATCGATCAAAGAAAGTATACTAATTAGTAATTAATTAATTATAGTCTAGAATATTTCTTTTTTTTCGAAAATTAAATTATCAATAATTTTATCTCTAAGATAATAGAGAAAATATTTTCATTTTTTTTTTTTTGTTTTGCAATTTTGATCAAATGTAATCGTAGAAGATTTAATTAACTTTTGACTAGGATCATTTTGAATGGATTATTTGCGGGGGAAAAAAATTTTCTTCAAACAAAAAAAATCTCGAAATCAATCCGAATTTTTGCTCCAACCTATTACTTTCAATTTAAGTTTTGAATAGCTATGATGGAATCAAAGTTTTTGATTCTCTACACACACACACACCAACACACCTTCTTTTGTCTGTTCTCTTTCAAAAAATGTTTGTAGGTGTGGCTGAAACTTTGAAAAGTTGAAAAGAAATTCACAAACTTTTTCATCGATTGTTTTCCTCGATTCATTGGTTCTTTTTGCTTCGCTTTTGATTGTTGTTGATGTTCCATGTTTATCATTCGACCATTTTTTTTCTTCTCTCGAACATCTCTCAATTAGATTGAAGATTGTTATCGATCGAGATCATCGCAAGAATCTTCACGAATCACATTGGAATGGAATTAGTTGATCCACCATCGCTTAGTTTTGGTGATGCGGAAGCTGGATTCGATGAATCTGAATGTAGTGAATTTGAAATGTTAGGAGGTGGAGTTGTTGAATCCATCGGTACTAGACCTTCTTTTTGTCGTTTTTTTTGTTTCATTCTCCGATTTTGGAACCAAATCTATTCGAGATGAGAGACAATCCATTTTCGGGAAGATGATCGCGTATCAAATAAAAAAAACAGCAACAGCCACACAATCAGAATAAGAAAGAAAATGATTAGATTTGAGAAAAATTCTTTGTTCCTCTCTCCCCCATCTCAATGGAATTTGTTTTGCAGAACAAATTTTTAACCAAAAAAAAAAAAATTCCAAACTTACTTTTACTTGTGTCTCATTCAATTGCAATGCCGTAGCGATCTCGATTCGACGTGCTCTTGTCAGATATTTATTAAAATGAAATTCTTTCTCCAATTCGGTCAATTGTTTTGTAGTGAAATTTGTTCGGCCAGTATTGTTGGCACCTTGTCCACCAAGACCATTACCACTATTGTTTGAGTTTGATCCGGGTGAATTTTGTTGCATCATTCCAAGACTTGATTGACCATTATTCGGATTGATCGATAACGGACCGCCAAGACCTAGACTGGAATTCGGGGAAATATTTCCGGTACCATATGGATATCCACTATTGTCCATGACTTGTTTTTGAGCTAAACAGATCAAGATTTGAATAGAGATTTTGTTGGGGGGGAGGGGAACAAAAAAAATAAACATATTAGTATTAGAATTAGAAATAATATTGATCAATACAATTAATCAATTTGGAATAGAGCGAAAAAAAAATCGGTGACAACAACAACAACAACAACAATACGAACAATACGAACGATAATACAGATAGAATGTGGTGATCAAAATCATCGATTCAATTAATCTTGTTTTTTTTTAGGATAGAGAGATAATTTCTCTTACATTTCCTGATTCTAAACTAAGCTCGTAATGACAAAAGAAAAAATAATTTAGAAAAAAATAAATAAATAAATAAAATGATTTTCTAACACAATCAAACCAGGTCTTCTTTCGATCTCGATCGAAATGAGGACAATAATGATCTTGTTCTTTTTTTTTTTTTTTTTTTTTTTGGTCTAACTTGTCTCGTTGTTCCCCAATCACATTCTAGTCTATTTTGATTATCATTTTTCAAACTTGAACTTTGACTCTAGGATCGAATCTATACTCTATCGGAGAGAAGGGGGATAAAGATCATCAGTTGGATTGTCAAGTATGGAACCGAACCAAAGCAACAAAAAAAAATAAAAACAATTAATCATCGATTGAAAGTTTTTTTTTCTTTTTCAAAGATTCAAGGGGACCTAAGATCATCATCATCATCATCAAAAAAATCATTATTCATTAGAATCATTTATCAAACACGTGGATTTCGTACGACATCGTTACTAGTGTGATTAATATTATCAAATAGATCGATAGAGATATCGGAAGATCTTGGAAGATATATTCGATCGATCGAATCGTTTCGAATCTCGAGTACATCGAGTCTTTTGAAGTTAATCAAACAATATTCTTAAAATAAAGATCTCAAATTGATCATCTCTTGAAAATCTCGAAGATAAAAATCGTTCGTTCGAAAAATTTCATTCAACAACATCATTATTTTTGATTGGACAGGTACAGGAAAAAAATTTTTTTTCTTTTTTCATATTTAAAATAATAAACATTTTCTTCACAACGATGATGGTCGACTGAGAAGAAGATTATATTACGAGCATTTTTGTTTTTTTTTCTCCCTCGGTTGAATTTTTTTACTCTTAATGATGGAGTGTTAGAGGACAGAAGAGGATAGAAAATTAATTCAAAATCAATATTTGGATCGATTTGGACACAAACAAACACAAACACAAACACAATCATTAATCAGAACGGATGGGTGGTTTTGTGTGATCGAAACTAAAGAAAAAAAAAACGTTTGCCTTTCTATTTAGATACGAATTGACATTCTCACAATTCCACAGACAATCGAATTCAGAGTTTATCCAATTTTGCTTTTCTTTTGGTTTGGTTTTATTTTTTATTTTTTTTTTTTTTTTGCTTGTTTCCTAGACCATTTTTTTTTTGACCGATAAATAATTAATTTTGTTTTTTAGGTCGACTACAATGAACTTTGTATCACAAGTTCATAAAAATCATTAGTGAGAACATTCTAATCTCTCTCTCTCTCTCTCTCTCTCTCTCTCTCTCTCTCTCTTTTTACCTTTTGATCGAATAGTAAGTCACAAAGGTATCTAAGCTTGATTGTTATCATTGCTTTTCGCATTTTTGAATGGATAATATAATTGATACATCATAGATCAACGATTGAATCGTCAACAGTCGGAAACCTAGAGAGAGAGAGAGAGAGAGAGAGAGAGAGAGAGAGAGAGAGAGAGAGAGAGGAAGAAAATGATTTATCAATCGAAGAGGTTTATGGTTTAATTAATTTTCTGGTCACAAACAAATAAACAACCAAATAAAGAAAAATGAAATAAACTTTTCATATTTTTTTTCTGTTTTTTTTTCACCATTGAAATTTTTTTTGTGTTTAGGTTAAGAATTTTTTTTTTCGAACACAATAACAGTTAGAGAAAATAAAGAAGACTTCATTTTTTTTTTTTTTTTTTGTTATTAAACATTTTACGATTGTCAATCAAAGCTATTTTCTTTTTTTTTGATTCAAAAACATTGCTGTTGAAGGATTTTGTTGTGGTAGTGCAACTTAAAAAAAAAATGACTTTATTTAGAAAATTTTACTTTTTTTTTGCGACTTTATTTCCGAGGTAGAAAGAAGGGAAGAAAAACTAATCCTTTTTCAAATTTGTCAATCAAAAAAAAAAAAAAAAAAAAAAAAGACAAATAAAACTTTTGTTTGACAGCTTCGTTTGAAAAGAGAACTAAGAATTCATTCGCAAATGCAAAACAAGAATTTGATTCTTCAAATCGAATAGACCAAAAAGAATTCTCATCGGACAAAAGTTTTTTTTTGCTTAGCATTTAACTTTTTAATCCCTTTTTTTTTTGACTTTTCCTTGAATCGTATCAATCGTTTTCCGATTTTATTTTTTAGTTTTTCAGAGAGAAAAATTATTCAAAATTCAAAATCTTAATTAGCTGGTCAAAATGACAGAGCTCTTTGGTTTTGTTCCGATCCTATTCCGAACCTGTTTCGATCCTATTCCGAAACAATTAGCGTTAGTGAATGAAAACAAACGCGGTACCACAATGTTTTGAGAGAAGATAATTAGCATTTTTGAAAATGATTCGATTCAAACAGAAAATAATATTGATTATAATAATAATAATAATTTAAATAGAATAGAACAAATACAGCACTAAACGTTTGATTTTGAGCGAAGCGCTTCTCGAAAGAAAATAACACTATGGTAGGAATCGAATATGTTCTAAGCTCATTCTATAGCTGCTATGAACTGAAATGAAACCTAACCGAACCGTACTGAACCAAACTGAACAGAATTTTTTTTTTATCAGACTTAGAAAGCTAAGAATCAAAAGAGGAGATTAACGAACGAACAAAAAAATGGTCCTAATTATTTGCTGATTAACACCACAACAACACATGCTGTGAGCTGTGGAGCGATTCTACGAGTGAAGAATTTTTCAACCATCTCGCACTCTCTCTCTCTTCTCTTTCTTTCTTTCTTTCTCGTTCTCGTTGATTGTCTAAACGAATTGATAGCTTCATTTTTGAACTCTTTATTCACTCATTTGAAATAATGATGATGATGATGATGATGACGATAATAATCATTATCATCGTCATCATCGAATAACATCATCAACTATGCTAACTATATTGTTTTCAAAGTTCCATATGTTTCAACGTTAACTCTTTCAAAGCTATACTTCTATACTTTAGAGTAGATTCAAGTAATCGATCCAGGAATGATTTCGTAGCGATCGATCATTTATGAATCAACTAGCGAACGAGAGCATAGAAAATGGAGCTTTGAAAAATGTGCATCATCAAAAAAAAAAAAAAAAAAAGGAGAAGAATTAGCAAAGGAAGGAAGCGAAAGGTTCCAATGAAGTGTTTGGAATTTTTTCCACCCCAAACAATAAGCTTTTTTTTCGAAAGAATAATAAAGATATCGTAAAATGGATCGAATCATTTGGAAGGAGAAATAAGAAAAAAAAAATCCCTGAAAACATACACAAATAAACATCGATGTGAATAGTTAGGAATTCATTTGAAAATAGATTAGATTGTCAATTTCAATTCTGTATTGATTTTGATTGTTAAACTTTTAGATTTCGCTGAAATAAAAACTAAAAATTCTTTCGAAAAAATTTAACAAGAATTTTCAATTTTTTTTTCTTACAAATGAAAATTTTCTTTCTCTCACCACACATACACACACACACACACACACACACACACATTTCGTTCCCTTCGTTTCTTCCGAAATCGAATCGAACAACAACGAACTATTCAGGTGTGTTTTACACCTATTGTTCAATCCATATAAAGTGAATGTTGAGGTGTGTGTGTGAGTGTGTGTGTGTGTGAGTGTGTGTGAGTGTGTGTGTGTGTGGGTTTCTCCTTCTAAAATATCTTTTTTTCTTCCCATCTTCCCATACTTTTTTTCTTTTTTTTGTGAATGAATTTTAGCTTACACTGAGTAGAACAAGAGGTAAGCAAAAAAAAAAAAAAAACAAAACAAAACAAAAACATTTCAAATATTTTCAAATCAAACAAATATGTGTGTGTTCCAAAAACGACTAATGATCATTAACGATCTTCAGTAAAAAGAGAGAGAGAGAGAGAGAGAGAGAGAGAGAGAGAGAGAGAAACATCTTTAAAATTCTATGAGAAGATAATAACCTATCTCTTATGGATTCATTTAGAGAGAGAGAGAGAGAGAGAGAGAGAGAGAGAGAGAGAGAGAGAGAGAGAGCTAGAAAATTTGCTTTCTTTCATAAATTCAAGCAATGGATTCTAGTCATTTCAGAATAAATTTGAAGAAAAAATAGCAGTGATTGTTTCTACATCATATGTTTCTTCACAATAACCCCTCTATTTCTCTAGTAATTCCCAGGTACTCTCTTCCTCTCTCTCTCTTTCTTTAGGACTTAAACATTTTTTTGCTTCCTTTCTTTTCGAGAACATATTTTTCTCATTCTCATTCTCATCAAACGTAGTGAAGATGGAGAGAGAGAGAGAGAGAAATCTCATCGAAGAATTTAAGAATTTTCCTTCGGGAATTCACCACCACCACCACCATCACCATCACCACTGTCACCATCATCATTTTTATCTTAGCTCTTTTGTTTCATATTCTCTCTCTCTCTTTTTTTGTTTGTTCTATCTCTTTCTCTATATATTAGACAATGATATCATTTTCATCAGAGCTATGTTTTCTTGAAAGATTGAATTGAAAATTGTTGTTGTTGTTGTCATCTTCATCAAAATCGCTATCGCTGCTATCTCTCTCATCTTTTCACAATCTAAATAGAATAAATCGATCTTCAATTATAATTCTTCTTCTTTGATCTTGTTTTTGAAGCAATCAAAAACAGAACATCTACTAAGAAGCAGGAAAAATATCACATTCAAGATGCTATAGATAAATTTGATGCAAAAAAAAAAAAAAAATAAAATAAAAGAAAACTGACATTTACCAAATGATGAATTGAATAGCAACGCAAGAGAGAACAAATCTATCGCAATCGATGGTGACGATGATCAATGGAGAGAAAAAGAATTCAAAAGAATTCCAAAGAAAAAAAAAATCAAAAAAAAAAAAAAAAAAAGATAGCCCGATCATCGTATAGGGACAACAATGAAAAGACAGATTGATTGAGTGGTCACCAGAGAATTTGTTTCTCGCTAGAGTTTTTTTTTTGGGTCGCACACAAAAAAAATGGGAATGTTTCGTTTCGACGATTGTCATTGTTATCGGTCCGACGATCGATCGAATTCTATGAAATCTATGTTTTTGTTGTGGTAATGGAAGCGAAAGTGTTATTCTAACAGATTCATCGAAAGCAAAGCAGAGAAGAGAGAGCAGAGAGAGAGAGAAGAATTTGGTGAATATATCAATTTCAAACAGCGATGCTCATCAAACAAACTAATCATTATCGGCCTCTTTCGTTGATTGCAAACAAAGTTAGCAAACCATTTAGCTCATTTTTTTTTTGATTTGATTTGATTTTGATTTTTCTCTTTGGTTTTGTTTGAATGATAATGATTTTGTGTTCCCTATTCCCTTTTGGAACACACACATACAGAATAATTGTTTTGTTCAAAACAGAATGGTCTCTCTCTCTCTTTCTCTACATTCAATCAAAATGACTAGAATGTGAGTTAACTAATTGATTGATTAATTTTCTTTCTTTTTGCTTCCGCTAAACATTAGCTAAATATTTCTAAATCTTTTCATTTGATTTTGGTACTTTTCTTTTCGATAGTCTTTTTTTTCTAAATATTATGATTGATTTCAAAATCAAGATTTTTTTTTCTTTGACAAAATCTAGAGTGAATTTTTGAAACCTAAAAAGAAAATGAAAGACGCCTACCTGGTTTTGGAATATTTCGTTTCACCTGCATCCATTTATATTGTGGAACTGTTGGCGCCGAATTATTCGTCAACAATGTTCCTTGTGATTGTGGTGGCGGTGGATGTGATTGCACTATTCCACATGAATTAGGACTCGTTGTTGGATTGTTTTGATTGGTATTAGGATTATTTGTTGGAACCGAATGGTTATTGGAATTGCCACAATGAGAATCGATTGTCTCCTGCTTGATGGAGTGATGGATGGTGTGATGATGACCATACGGATGATGATGATGCGTATGGTGTGGATGAGTATGATGATGTGGATGACCATGAATATTCAAATGATGAGGACCATGCGGATGATTATGAGAATGATGAAGTTGATGCGATGAAGGAGGTGGTTGCTGAGATGGACCATGATGATGACCAGCATGATGATGGACATGATGAGTGCTCAAGTGTCCTTGATGTGAGCCCAAAGAATGATGAATGTTCAATGGTGCTTGTTGACTGTAAGAAAGTGTTCCTCCTCCGCCCATCAAACCATTCATTTGACAAGTCATATCTGCGTAAGGTCCAAGAGAATTCGATGGATCCATCAGACCGTAGGGCGAACCGAGACCATTTTGAAGATGCGATGACATTGAACTAAGGCCACTGTTGCTATTACGAACCATACTAGATCTAGTTAGAAGATTGTTGGCATCAAAATATGATGAATATGCTAGATTATTATTGTTTGGAGGTGTGATTGCTGTTGATCCAGCCGAAGATCGACCACCGCAATCCGCCGATAATGAAAGCTGTTCGCTTGCTGTAGAAGATTTGAGATGATTTAGAGAATGTCCCGATAAGGAATCGGCTGTAGCTGATGGTGTTTGATTATTTTGCACTGGAGAGGTGCTAATTTGATGGTTCACCGGACTGTTTGATGATTGTGTTAGAGAACTATTCGAGCCAGCAAGCCCGTTGTTGTTTGTTTCCGGAGTAGACGATGACGGAGTAGATCCAGAGTTGCTTCCAATCACATAATCTTTGTATGATTGCGAACTATTCGAATATAAATTGTTTGTGGACAATGGAGATGTGGATGGTTGCTGCTGAGACGATGAAGAATTCGATGATGATAAACCATTAGGACTGCTACCAGTGTTTGTAGAATATTGTTGACTGAGTTGAGAACGTTGATAAGGAGAATGAGGCACTAGAGATGTGGAAGATAATGATCCACTATTAGATCCACCATAAGATTGGCTTGAATTATTAGTCAAATCTAAATTAGTGTAACTTAGACCATTCGATTCTGATATGATTGAGGATGTTGGTGATGATGATTGAGTCGATTGGTGATCGTTGACACCATTCGTAACACTATTCCCAAAAGGATTCGAAGGCATTTGAAACGGTGCAGATGTGTTCGTTGTATTATAGATATGACTTGGAGCAGATTGAGGCGTAGCTGATGATAATAGATTTGTGGTGGTGATCAAACCGACACCGTTCAAACCTGAAACATCACCACCATTGATTGGAGTCTGTTGTTGTGAATGATGATAATAGCTACTCAAATCTGTCGATCCAAATGGACTATGATGATGATGATAGGCTTGATGGCCATGATGGTGATTGTGATGATGATGATGATATTCGGCTGCTGCCGCTGCTGCAGCAGCTGCTGCTGCGGCTGCCGCGGCTGAACTTGTTCCACCGAGGCCTCCATTATGACATTGCATGGCAGCGCTGCCATAAACAATATTCGAGTTCATAATCATTGGATTTGAAACAAAAATAAAATGGCTGAATGAGAAGTAAACTTTAAAAGAGCAATCAATTCACATAATAGTTGATGATCAAAAAATTCATTGAATTGAAATATTCAAAATCAAATCAAAATCGTTTGATTTCAAATTGAATATGATGGTCAATTGAAAAGATGTAGTTAGCGGAAAATACAACAAAACAATCACTAAAAATTAAGATGAAAATTCAAATAGACAAAATAAAAATATGAGATTGATACGAAATCAATAACGAAACAAGGTTATCATTGAATAAACATAAAAGAGAGAAATATCATATCGAATTGAGGAATGCAACAATTAAAACAATTAATGGGCCGAAATTGAGTCAAATCATTGAAAAATTTTGTTTCGGTTTGAAATTGTTCATTTTCATTCGAGATTATTTTGCTATGCACTTTTTGAAACACTTAAATTTTGGATAAATTTGAAAAAAAAAATTATAGAAGATTAAAATCATCACGATTTAATTGTCATAGAAATTTATTGGAAAAAAAACTAAGCAAATTTGTTTCGTTTCGAATCTATTGAAATTCTTTCGGAACAGAATGGAAGAGAGGGAGAGAGAGAGATCAGATCATTGAACGCTGATTCTAAGATGATGACGGAATGAAATTAAGCCAGTCAACCTAATCAACCACTTGACCGATCGAGCACCACAAGCAGATAGGCGAAAAGGAATTTTTCCTATCTCGAGAGAAACTAAAGAAAGATACGAGATGTTCAACAATTACAGCAATGATTTTGATGGGAAGCCATCATTATGATGATGAAGATCGTAGAGTTCGATGATTAAGATTGCGTCGAGCAACAATGATACGAAGATAGATGGAAAAAACATTTCAGGATTTTCTCTCTCGCCTTCTTCTTCTTCTTCTTTTTCTTTTCTGTTCTGTTTTGTTTTCTATTTTGGTTTGGATTTTTGTTTGTTCGATTGTGTTTATAAAGATTGTTGTAATACTAGTTTCTCAGCTTTTTTTTTCGCCTTTTACGTTTGCCTACAAAGTTTTTTCTTTGGTGGTTCTTTTTTGTGACAAAATTTCAGTTCAATTTTTCCGGTGAATGAAGAGATCGAGAATCTGAAAAACAAAAAATCCACAAAAAGATAGGCGAACAGACAGATAGAGAGAGAGAGAGAGAGAGAGAGAGAGAAAGAGAGAGAGAGAGAAAGAGAGAGAAACGCAAAAATATCTCCACTTCCACATATATAGTTTTAAAACATTGAGGGAAAAAAATTATTGAACTCTCCTTTTTTGGGTGGAGCTTCACCACTCTCTCTCTCTCTCTCTCTCTCTCTCTCTCTCGCTTTTGTTACTCGAAAACTAAGCCGAATATGTTTGATTCTTCAGTCTGGAATGAAATCTTCTAAAAAAAAAAAAAAGTTAAACAAAACCTAACGAGAAAGAGAAAGAACGAGAGAGAGAGAGAGAGAGAGAGTCAGTGACGTCATTCAAACATTCGTATCCAATCAATATTTCAATGGTCGAATGAATTTTGTGCGAAGTTTGAATTTTTACACTACAATGATGGCAACAACCGAGAATTATTTTCGAATAAAATTTTGATGCTGTTGATGTTGATGGTGATGATGTTGAATGTTTTTTTTTTTTTGGATTTTGAATCAAAATCCATGCAAATCAAAGAATCTCGAGAGAGAGAGAGAGAGAAAATTTCAGTCTAAATGAAAATAAAAAAAAATCAAAATGAAAACAAATTTAAGAGAATATCGATTCAAAAAATCACTCGTTTCAATATCTAATTAAATATCGGTGGTTTTTTTTGTCGAACTTTTACAACTTGGAATTTATTCACTATTCGTTGCTATCGAGTGATCAAACTAGTTTGTTCAACGAATCAAAACGATGCTGGAAATCAATGCCGATTGTTTGAATGATGATCGAGTAGTAGTGAATCTTTTTTTCTTTTTTTTTTGCTGAGCTTTTTCTTCTACACATATAAGATACACGTAGGATTCTTACTAAACTTTTTATGATTTTTGATCGAAATCAAATTTTGACCATTTTTCATAACAGCTAGTATTCATTCCCATTATTTTGTTTGTTTTTTTTTTTGTGTTCCATCACTAACTCTCTCTCTCTCTCTCTCTCTCTCTCTCTCTCTCTGTTTATGTTCAAGATTATTTTCTTCTCTCCATCACTAACATATTGCCGAGATCGAGAGAACTTCGAGACTTTTGTCTGTTGTCTGTTGTTGTTTTATTTTTCTTAAGAGCAACGATCATCAACCTCACCATCACAAACCTACTCATCAATCATAATTAAAAATATTTTATTAAGATAGTTTGAAGATTTTGTTTCAAATCCGATAATGACCACTATTAAGAGAATTACTAATCCTTTTCTCTCTCTCTCTCTCTCTCTCTCTCTCTTTTGATTTGCTGTTAGAGAAAAAAAAACTCCTCGTAGAGATGTCCACAAATAGTTTTGAGACAATTTTTTTTTTCGTTGGAGAAAAAAAAACTGATGGATTTTTTTTTCTCTAAACAGAAAAACGTATGCAAATTTTTATGATTCGAAAATAATTATTATAATAATTTTTGCATAAATCGCTCGTAAATTATAGAATTGTTTTCTTTTTTTTTTTTTTTTACCCACTTGGACTGAACTGAAAGGGCCGAATCGAACCGATCCGAAGTGGGAAGGTCAAACACCCAATACGATACTATTCATTATATTATAATCAGGCAATGGTTTCAGTTGAATTTTGATTCTCATCATCGACAATTTTACTGGCAAGAATTTATTCTTTTTTTTTTTTTTGCTTCTGAAATCAGTGTGTGTGTGTGTGTGAGAGAGAGAGAGAGAGAGAGAGAAAGAGTAGAAAAAAAAATTACCACTTCAAGACCAAAATACCAAAAGTAGAGCGTTGCAAAAGTTAGAGATCTGAAATGATAGGTATCCAGATAGAAAATGAAACATACGTTTCTCTCTCTAGCTCTCATCTGTTTTGATTCGTGGATTTTTTTTTCCACCATCTCATTTTGCCTTCTTTTTTTTCTCTTCTTCTTCAAATCAAAAAAAAAAAAAAAAAAAAGAAATAGGCGAAAAAATAAAATCTATGTGTTCATGTTTGGTTTCAGCGAACCAATCAATCTTGTAAGGATAGGTGAGAAAGTTGACAGGCATTTGGTTGAACTAGACGAATCAAAATAGTACAGACGAGATAGATACGAGATAGAAGAGCAAGTACAACCGATCCGAACCAAAGCAAAAAAAAAAAAATAAGACCAGGAAAAAAAATGTGCACCGTAAAGAGAGAGAGAGAGAGAGAGAGAGCAAAAAAAAATGAAAATCGCTCATCTAAAAGTTTCGTTTGATGATAGAGATGATCAAGATGATCGAGATGATGATGATGATGATGTTGATGATGAGGAACGAAGAGACGAACCACTAAGGTTTTCAATCATTTCTTAGCAATTCGTTGTCTTCTATGTTTTTCTTTCTCTTCATTTTTTTTTTGTTCATCAATGATTACCATAGGTTAGAGATCTAACGTTTCGGTTGTTGTTTTCAGATATTCAAGAGTAGTCTAATAGATCAGAATGATCATCATAATCTTCATATTATTAGATTCGTTAGCTTCGACTGTTGTTCGCTTTATTGACCTGTAGATTTAGACTGATTTTTTTCTCTCCAAAATACACACACACACACACACACACAGAGAGAGAGAGAGAGAGAGGAAGAACGAAAACATATCGATAGCCAAAAGCGAAAAATTTTGTCAGCTTAA
This sequence comes from Sarcoptes scabiei, assembly GCA_020844145.1. Lineage (NCBI taxonomy): Eukaryota > Metazoa > Arthropoda > Arachnida > Sarcoptiformes > Sarcoptidae > Sarcoptes > Sarcoptes scabiei. The sequence continues at coordinate 690,124 of CP080485.1, forward strand.
AAGAAAATGATCTAAAAGAAATCAAAAAAAAGAAGAGAGAGAGAGAGAGAGAGAGAGAGAGAGAGAGAGAGCAAAAAAATATTATTGATTAGTAGGCGGTGGTCGTGTTGGTCGGAGATGGGCGATTTCTCTTTCTTTTGCATATATCAAAGAGGAACAAGAAAAACCAAGGTGGTATTCTGTATCAAACTTTTTTTTTTTTGGTTCGATATCGATGACTATCATCATCATCATCATCATCATTAGGTTTGATCTTTCTCTAGAGATTTCTTTTTTTTTTTTGACAAAAGAAATAAAATGTTCGGACACAAGAATCATCAAATCATTCTATGGAATAGTTAATAGTTCAAAAAAAAAAAACCAACCAAGATCGTATCATTTAGTAACAAAACAAATGATGATGAGACATTTGTTGATCTTGAAGATTTGATTTTACTTTCACAAATGGCAATTATCATCATCACGATCATCATCATCATCATCATCATCATCATCATAAAGGTTCAATGGTTATCGAAACTCTATCATTCATTAAAGTGTTTTGACATTTTGTGATCTCGATCTCATAGAAGCTTTCCATCTTTTTTTTTTTTTTTTGGTTGGAACATAATAAGCTATTTGTTCATTTGATTTTTTCAATATCACATTCACCACTCGATTGGTATGTGTGTGTGTGTCTTTTCTTTTTTTTGCTCAAAATAAGAACAAGAACATGTTTTTCACTTTGAACATTGAAAGCGAACATACTTAAAGCACCTTCTTTTTTCCCCTATCTGTTTGGTTGTTTGGGTTTTTGTGCGGCCTAAACAAAGTCCTGTAATGGTTCAGATCCTAGAAGATCCACCCTATAAACTTATGGTGTAGATGATGATGATGATGATTCGGATCCTGTTCTTCCTTTCGCAAAAATAAAAAAAAAAATGAGAAAAAAAAAAATAGTCTTTGAATTTTTGGAATTGATTTAGCGCGATACAGAAAAAAAAATAAATACGTTTATTTGTTGGCGGTCGATGGGAAAAAAATATTATTGATGATTTTTTAATTATTTTCAAATTTTCAAATCAATTCAATTATCATTTGAAAATCGAGAGAGATCTATTTGGTGCCGAAGGCCAATCATTCATTTATCTTTTTGTCGGTTCTCGAATCAAAAAAACGAATGTAGCTATAGTATTTAGAGAAAAAAAAATTTAGAATAATTTTCAAAAAAAAAAAAAAAAAAATATTGTTAAAATACGATAAATGTTCCAAAATAAAATGTGAGATAAAGAATTTTATTTGTGAATCAGAGAGAGAGAGAGAGAGAGAGAGAGAGAGAGAGAGAGAGAGAGATGTTTTCAAATCATCTCAAACAATAGAAATATAGTTTGGAAATTATTTTTTTTTTCTTCCTTAAAAATTTCCGTTCGAATTCAACTTGATATACGGTTTTGTTTTTATTTTATTTTTTCTTTCTAAATATGAAGATGATTTGGTATAATTTCTTCAATCTAATTCTGAATTTCATTCCATTCATTCTCCCTACAATCTTTCTTGCTATAGATTTTTTTTTTTTTTTTTTTTTTGCATCGCATTTTTAACAAACCAATTGTTCAGAAAGCGAGATAGAGGGGGAGAGAGAGAGGGCGCATTAATGGAAGATCAAAAATAATAGAAAGAGAAGAACATTGTGAAATCTTCTCAAATGAAACGCCAAAACGCTGTCGTATTAATACTATTATTATTATTATTATTATTATTATTATTTTCATAGTGAGATCAAGAATGAAAACTAGGATTTATTATTATTATTATTATTATTATTATGTTGCAAAAATACGAAATATATTAGGCTAAAATGTTATTCCACTGTATTTGCTCTTATTGCTTCGTATTGCTTCGTATTTTCTCTCTGCATTTTCTTTTTCTTTTTTTTTTTTTTTTCTTTCTTTTTCTTTTTCTTTTTTTTTGCTTTCGTTCTTTGATTAAATGAAACGAGAATGAAGAAATTGAATGAATCCCTCCCAAGTAATCCATCATTGTCCACAAATTATAACAAACAACAACCAACCATAACCAACCAACCAACCAACCAACAACGAACAACAGCGACAGCAACCGACAGCAACTGTCTAAAGAGAAAGAACGAAAAAGACAAAACAACAGCAGAACTAATAATAATAATAATAATAATAGCAATGGATAGATGAAAAGATAGATAGAAAGATAGACGGATGGATGGATGGATGGATGGATGAAAAACGAAAAAAAAAGGCAAGAGATTGAGAATTTGAGAATGGAGAGCTTCAAAGAGAGAGAGAGAGAGAGAGAGAGAGAAGAAAAAATTGCTGAATGCGAAACACAACAACATCGATTCAAACATCGAAAAGAAATAGAATGAAGAGAGGAGAGAGAGAGAGAGAGAGAGAGAAAATAGCAAGAAACGAAATGATTTGAACTTCAAATATCCAAGAACAACTTAAGAAAAAAAAGGCCAACAACAAACAGCAGCAAGAGCAAAACTTAATCTACATCTGAATGAGCGAAACACGATGATGTTTGGAGACATTGTAGGAATTCATTCTTCTCAAAATTCAAATTTCTAACACAAGAGAGATTGGGAGAGAGAGAGAGAGAGAGAGAGAGAGAGAGAGAGAGAGAGAGAGAGAGAGAGAGAGAGAGAGAGAGAGAGGGAGAGAGAGAGCTACTTTTGAATTGATTTGAAACAAAAAAGACTAGGATTGGGAAAAAAATTTTTCTTTGATTCAAAGAGAAATCTAGTCTCGAATTCTGTTCGAATTTTTTTTTCTTTGAATCGAATGAAAAAGAAAATTTTCAATTCCGTATCTTTGGCTCTCTTTTTCATTGAGAGTAACTCAATGAACTTGAGAATGTGATTCTAAGATAGAATAGTTCTTTAGATTCTATCGAAAAAATTATCTATATGTTGAAGGAGAATCAAAAAAAAAAAAAAAATTCTTCAAACGAATACGTATAGATCGAAATAACAATCGGAATTTTTTTTTATTTTCCAGTTGAGCTTCTTTGAGTGATTCAATCTTGATTGAATTTTAGAATGAATTCAATTTCAATCTCTTGGAATCATTTCTTTGATTCACGAATTTCTTTTGAAGAAAATAAGATTTGTACGAATGATATGGTTGAGATTTTTCACGCACAAAATGGTTGTTCTCCCCTCCCCCATTTACATTTCAACAAAAACGACAAGATAGTTATTAATACCTTTCTTTCTCTCTCTCTCTCTCTCTCTCTCTCTCTCTCTCTCTCTCTCTCTCTCTCTAGGGATAAGAATCGTGAAATAATTTACGAATGATTTCTTCTCACGAAATTGAATCGATTAGGATGCAAGATTTTTTTTTCTTGTTGCTAGTTGTTTTGTTTTGATGGTGAAAATAATAAAGAAAAAAAAATCAGCCCAGTCGTATCTATAACACTCAGAGAAATCTTGATAAAATTTCGAATAAATTGTTGTAATGAATGTATTACATACGATACGTTGAAGAGGATTTGATTCCATCTAATGAAACTCTATAAAAAAAACAGGCAACATCACATTGGTCGAATGATATCGATTGAACACGAAAATTTTCATGCTTAATTCGTGAACAAGCATCATGAACATTCATTTCGTACACTATCTTAGATGATTTTGATGCTGGAAAAGATTCTATAAGTTTAATTTTATTTTTCTAATCTCGATTCGATTCGATTCGTTCAATGAATGAAAATTCAATTATAGGTGCAAATCTGATTGTAATAAAGATTTGTTGCACAGCTTTTCGCTGTAATTAGGATTTCTTATTATAGATTTATCTCTACTAAAAGATAATTACATTTCTAATTCATACATCAATCAATTTTGAATTTTGAATAATTTGAACTCAGCTAATTTGAACTCCTCACAATCACTAGACTGCCATCTAATGTCGAATAATAGAACTCTAGAAAAGAGATTAGAGCAAAGATTGGCTATTTTATTACTTCGATCGAATCTAGAGGGAGGGACTAGTGCTTTGACTTGATTTGATTCGTCGAAAAAAATTTTAATCTGATCGGAATTTTTTCAATTAATCAATTTTGATCGATTTTTTTTTTGGTCGGCTACTTTTTTATTTTATTTTTCGGAGAAAAAAAATGCAGATTTATTCAGAATCGATGAGTTTATAAAATACATTCACATTTTAAGCTTAAATTTTGTTCGAATTCTTGAATGAAAAATACAATGAACATAGATTGTGTTAGATTTTGAATATTTACAATTTTTTTTTTTTGATAGTTTCGAATAGTTACATCAATTGAATTGATAGTAATCGATTCCTATTGAATTTGACGACGAAATCGGATCATTGCTATGCATCGATTGATTTGCTGCGATCGATTGGCTAGTGTAATGTGATTGATCGAATCGATGTGGATGTGAATTAGTCGACTCGATCGGAGAAGCGTGAGTATTTCTATATGGTGCATTCGATTGATGATAATTCATCATCGATATTGATGCTTGTTGAGATCGCTCAACATCGTAACGATTCGATAAACAGTTTTCCATTGTCGATGATTTTGGTGGTGAAGATGAAGATGATGCTGGACTAGTCATTAATGAGTTACGATCACCACCTACACCACCACCAACAGTATTGAGATTAGTCGTCGGTGAGATAGATTCATTGCTTATACCGCAACCATTATTGTAATACGTTGCTTGCTGAGAATGTGAGAGCTGATTGAAGCTAGGACTATTCGATTGATTCACTTGATATTGATAGGAATTCATATTGAATTGTTGAGCAGTCGGTTGAAACGTTTGATTCGAAACTGTTTGGTGAATAGATTGCGGGATAGAAACTGGTGTTCCACTTGGAGATAGATTCATTCGATTCGATGCGATCGATTGATATTGTTGATGTTGTTGCTTCAAAGATACCACTGAATATTCCGAAGGTGGAAGCTGTTGAGGTCGTTGTGAGAGGCCATTATGTCTCCGTTGCATATGATTCGAATGGCCAACAATCGATGAAGATGAAGAAGAAGGAGATGATGATGATGATGATGATGGAGATTGATTCTCCATAAACGGATAAATGTTAGGCGGATAAGATGAAATCGATTGATCATTCAAAGTATTGAATGATGATGAAATTTGTTGACGATTCAGATTATTTTGATATGGATTCATACATGAGAATCGGTCAGAATTTCTAGTCCCAAATTCTTGAGATGATGAAGAATGATAGAATTGTTGATAAATTTCACCATTCTGATCGAATTCATTGATATCGTATGGAACAGAATCATACGATGATTTAAATTGTCTCGTTTGTGAATTTGGATAATTATTCGAATAGAAAAGATCATCGTAGGCGTTCATCGATGATTGAGAGATTTGATCGAAAGAATTCGATATTGGTTGCTCACCAAATTGATTATATTGATTATATTGTTTTATGGATTGATATCCATTTGTGTACGAATCATTCGATCTGTTTTGATGATGATTTCGAGTGTTGACGCCACCAATACCAATACCAAGATCACCACTGAAACGATTCTCATTGATTTGATTTGGATTATGCAATGGATTATGACTACTACCACCATCATTATCATATTGATTGCAATTTGTTTGGATTAATTTCACACTGGAACATTGAGGATCATCTTGAGCATTAAACATTTTACAATGCGAAGAGATCATCATTTTGTTACAAATTGAAACGGATTGCTCTTGAGATAAATGCATTAACGATGTTCCCGATGCTGATGATATTGTTGTGGCGGTCGTTTTCGTTGCGATACGATTGATATTGATCGCATTCTTTCCGAACAACAATGGATCGACTCTATCGTTGATGCATGATGTCGTGGTCGATAATGATGGCAATGAATTCGAAAGCATCGATTGAGTCGAGAGAGCATTGTGTAAGAGATGACATTCATTACTTCGAGAGTGAGAATTTCCATCCTTCAGAGTGCTCTCTAGATTGTTTGCATCGATTCGATGTTGATCACAATCGTAATTAATTATTGCTGTTTTGTTAGTCCGTTTGGAGGTTTTTCTCGAACTCGATACCGGTACAATCGTTCCGAATTGATTGGGAAAATTATCGGTCCGATTCTCTTTTTGAATTGTTTTTCTTGAACGTCGTTGTCGTTTCGGTTTCTCTTGCGTCATTTTCGTCAACAATTGTTTCGATGATAGCGTTTCAATTGGATTGATTTGTGCTGTTGGTGTTAGAATTTGATTTCGATTCGATTCTAAATCCAAATCATTCTCGATAATTTCGTTTTTAATTAGAGCATTATTTGAATCAATCTTCGATGCAAACGATCTCGTTTTCTTCTCTACATCAATTTCGCTATCTAAATCATTCTTATGTAAAGTTTGATTCGAGATAAAATTTGTGATAGATTGTAAATTATTCTCCAAAACTGATTGTGATTGATCGATTGCATTCAAATCGTTTATGATTGATGTTGAATTGATTTCACATAGATTCTCACCGGTGATTCTGTTCTGTTCTGTTTGTTCACAAAAATTACCGAGCTCATCATCTTCTTGATCATCATCATCATCATCATCATCATCACCATCCTCATTATTATTATTATTATCATTATCATCAAGATCATCATCGATATCTGATAGACCATTCAAACATATCGAAGAGGATTCTTTGGAACTTTTCTCATCGTTACCAGATGATTTGCTATGATTTTGACGTTTAAATTTCATTCTATCAAAATTTAAAATGAAACGATTAACAATTATTGGATAATCGATTACAATCGAGAGCATTTTTTTTTTTTATTTTACCTTCTGTTTTGAAACCAAACTTTCACTTGTCGTTCGGTTAGATCCAAAGATGCTGCAATCTCGATTCTTCGAGGCCGGCAGAGATATTTGTTGTAATGAAATTCTTTCTCTAGCTCTAACAATTGTGCATTGGTGTAGGCGGTTCGTAGACGTCTAGGCAGGTTTGGATCGCCTATGAGAGGATGAATTCAAAAAAAAAAAAAAAAATAATAATAATTAATATCAAAAATTGAATGTGACTGATTTTTTTAGCTTATTAACATTTAATTTTGTTATTCATTTTTGCTAAGAATATCTTCGTGTTTCGATTTGGATCGATTTAGAATCGTAAAATCATATCGGAACAAAATTCTTTGAATCGGCTTGAAATCAATAGATATCAAACGTTTCGATTCTCAGTTAGCTCTTGTTAGTTGAAGAAACTTCAACTTCATCATTAATCTTTTCTCTTTTTTTTCTATGGCAGTTTTTTTTGTCTCGTTTATGATATGCAACAACACTAGAGCAAGAGCAAGTTCCGGATATCTCATAAGAGATGATAAGGAATAACCCTATGTTTCGCTCCCATTGTTCTTGCAAACGAAACAGTGAGATTGTGACTGGCGAAAAGAAAAAAAAAAGAACGCGTGTCTAAAGATTCTTCAATGACTAAAGAGAGAGAGAGAGAGAGAGAGAAAGGCGAACGAGAAAAAAATAGAACAAAAAAGAGATATGGAAACAGGCCCTAGAGGAAGGAAAAAGGGTAAGGCTACGAGAGAGAGAGAGAGAAAAAAAAGAATCTAATGTAGCGCAACCGAATATGATTCGGTCGGTGATCGGTAAGGATCCGTTTCCAACCGAATTCTATTCTCAAGGAAAGAAAAAAAAAAACAAGAGCACAAAAATGTTTGAATGAATGATTTAATGAACAATGAGAGAGAGAGAGAGAGAGAGAGAGAGAGAGAGAATGAGAGATTCTATTTTTTTTTATTTTTCTCTTCCCTCTCTACACGTTTTGTTGGGATACGAGTCAAAGTTTTTATGAGGTTTCGATAAGAATTGTTCAGCATGATCGTTTTGGAGCTGGTGGTTGGTTGATTGTTGATGACGATGAGATTCGGTGATAATATCCGATCGTGGAACAAGAGCGAAGAAAAAAAAACACAAACCAAACAAGAGAGAGAGAGAGAGAGAAAAAATTTCCAAAGAAATAGCAAGTTTTTTTTGTTTTTTTTGTTTTTTTTTTTTGCATCCAAATATGATCATTCAACCGTTGTTTTTGTGTTTGTAACCGAACAAAAAAAAAAAAAAGCTCTCTCTCTCTTCTATTCTATTCTATTCTATTCTTTATCTGTTCGGACTATGGAGTAGTTTGATCTTTTTTTTTTTTTTTCTCCTCAAATCTAGTCTCATTTCACAATTTCGTTCGTACTCTTCTTTTTTTTGAGATATGCGAAAATGAGACAAAAAGAGAGAGAGAGAGAGAGAGAAAACCTCAGATCATATCAGATTGTTGAACAGTTAGAGATTCGAATGCATCGGAACACCTCCTCCTGGTTTTCATCAAAAAAAAAAAAAAAAAAAAAAAAAAGAAGAAGAAAAATTGTTTCGTTCATTCGAATCTCATTTTCTGGTTCCGTTTCTATTCTCGTTTTAGATTCTTTTGGGGTTTTTTTTTCTCTTCAATTCGTTCAATAGAATACCATTTCGATTTGATACTATCGACAAAACTGATGATGGAAAAAATGAAATTCTATTTTCGATTTTGTGTTTTTTTTCTTTTTTGATTTATGTTTGATATGGATGATTTCTTTTCAACAATCACATTTTCAACCTCCTCCTCCTCCTCTTCCTCTTCTTTTTTTTCTTTTTTCTTTCTTTCATCGCTTTTGCTCTCTCTCTCTCTCTCTCTCTCTCTCTTTCTCTCGATCTTTTTGTGGAACTGTTTTGAATCAAAAATTCGAATTCGTTTCTGATGAAACAAATGAGATAGAATAGGGAAATAAATCTAGATAGGGCCATTGAGATTTCATTAATTTAGAATTGAACCAAATAGTTCATAGAGCGTAGTTTGCTGTTAATTTCAGTTAAGCAGTGGATCACAATTTTAAGCCTAACAAACAATGCGATGTTCTCGATAAATGATCCAAAACAATAAGTGATCGAATGTTAAAATCTCTTTTCTTTCACACAACAAACAGCTAGCAGCTGGACAAACTTTATGACAAACATAATTGTGTGGTTTAGATTTTAGTCTAGATTTCTTCAAGGCATAAACTATCTGTTTCTATCATCTCTGTTTGTTATGCACTAGAATCGCGAAAGAGTTAAGTATCAAAAGGTATTTTGATTGAAAAATGAAAAAAAAAACTTCGAGCTTGCAATGAAATCAATCGATCTGTTTCATTTGGATCTAGCAAACGAATCGAAAAATGACAAAAAGGTTTTTTTTCTCTTTGAAAGAAACTTCTCTTCAATCTAAAGTCACGATAAAACAAAGTCCGGAAACGGAAACTCAATTTAGAACAAGTTTTTGGTTCGCTTCTCTCTCATTCTCTCTTTATTCTATTTTTATCTACGACGTTCTTCTTCATCGTCTAGTTTTCTTGTTGCAATCGTTGGTGTTTTGTCGAATTTGTGAGCGAAGAATCGCGAAATTAAAATGTTCGAAAACAGAATGTACTTGTTTCCAACTTCCTTGTGGTTGTTTTTTTGTTATCCGACAATCACAAACCTAGAATAGTTAGATCTTATTGTCATTAATCAATCGGTTCCAAGTTGAAACAATCTTCATCATCGATTTCATCATTCAATCATCAAAAGAGTGTGTGTGTGTGTGTGTGTTCCATATGGATTATATTGTCGATTACAAAAAAAATAGAATATAATATTCAATGTTTTACAAAAATAGAAACAAAAAAAAGAAAGAATCAATTCAAGGAACTTCCTTTTCTCTCTATCTCTCAAATTGGTTCGAAATAGTCATTCAAAACAAGTGTTACTGGGGAAGAAGAGAGAGAGAGGGTGAGAGAGAGAATTGGAGATGTTTAACACTTGAAAAAAAAAATTTCCCTCTAAATACTAAGATTTGGTTGATGGAATTTTTAATCCAAAATCTATCTGATCTGAATCCGATATCTTTGAATGTTTAATGATGACTTTTGAATCAAATGATTCCGAATCGACGTATGAGAATGAAAGAATCAATTCATTCGAAAAGAATCGAATCACTTTACGAATTAAGAGTGCTCTCTTAAATAATCAGTTTTATTCATCGAATCAAAACAATTGAAAAAAAAAATTTGTCTGTTAAACTAACTTCTTCGCAATGGAAATTATTTCTTAATTATCGAATTTCAAACGCAATTAATTCTCTTTCTTCTCTCTCTTTGTCTCACTTTCTCTCTCTCTCTCTCTCTCTCTCTCTCTCTCTCTCTCTCTCTCTCTCTCTCTCTCTCTCTCTCTCTCTCTCTCTCTCTCTCTCTTTTTATTCTCTCACTCTAAGCTCTTAATCCATCATCGCTTTTGTTTATAGAAGTGATGAAAATGCTGCTTTTCGATTGAATTTGTTTGTTTTGTTTTGTTCCATTCCATTTCTCTCTCTCTCTCTCTCTCTCACTCTCTCTCTCTCTTTCTTGCGCTCTGATTCTTGGGTTTATATTTATCTCTTTGTTGATTGTACTTAGAGAAAAGAAAACTAAATTCCTAAGATTTTCCGAAGATCTGAATTCTTTTCTTCTCTCTCTCTCTCTCTCTCTCTCTTTCTTTCTGTTTGGTTTTTGAGTCAAAATTTTAAGATTGATCAAATTTCATTTAAAAAAAAAAAAATTTGAATGAGATTGGTTGTTTCGATTCTAAACAAAAATGGAACAAATAATTTGGCACCTCTTAAAAATCGTCCAACAAATGAAATATCTATGAGATTCTATTGTTTTCGATGATGATGATAGAACCACGAAAAAAAATAAAACAACTCTAGAAACAAAAATTCTATTCCAAAATATTCTAAAAAAAAAAAAAAAATATCTCAACCGATAATTTCCTAAAGCTTTTCATTAATGTGGATGTGTTTCAGTGAATGTTTCATTCTTTTTTTTTATCCAAAAGGTAAACATTTCAATAATCTTTTATTTTTATTCTTCTAGATTCTTTCGTTACGATTGTACTATCTCGTATTCTCTCTTCTCTTTTTGTTTTGTTTTGAAACAAAAACATCTGCCAACGCTAAGAGAACGATACGCGTACACGAATTGGAATTCGGCAATTTAGCTAATTCAAAATGAATTCGATAAAACATAGCCGAAATAGAGTGAAGAAAATCAAAAGCAAAGAGAAGAATTAAAAAAAAAAAATTCACAAAGAATTTTCGTTCTAAGAAATTCTTCTAAGAAAAGAAATAAATAAACAAACGAAAAAAAGAAGAAACAAAGAAAGTAATAAAAAAAAAAATTGTTTCCTCTGCTATATAAACTAGAAATTTAAAAATTTGTCGGATAGAACGATTTGAAGGTTGAAGAAACCTGTTTGATAACTCGTTGCTCGCTGTGGACAATGTGGAGAACGTTCACAGAGACGGATCGAAGAAATTAGATGACAAACAAACAAACAAACCAAAAAAAACGGAGAAATGCAAAAAGGACCGTAAAAAAAAGACCGTATTGTAGGATGAAAATCATCAAAACAATGTTAAAATTTTTTTTTTTTTAGAGAAAAAAGCCAATAAAATCTAGCGAGACTTTAAACCATTGAGCGTTTGAAGACGATACGATCGTTTTTCATTCGCTCTATCGATGATTGGTTTAAGAATTTCAATAAATATAGAAACAAAATTTACCGAAAAAAAGAAAAACAAAAAAAAAAAATTGCCAGCCAATTGATTATATTGTTTCCTTGTTTAGCTTCATTATTGATTTCGAAGATACTTTTTCGAAAATATTCGTTAACTCGAAGATGGCCTGTGAGAGAGAGAAAGAGAGAGAAGCGGATGGAACAAACCGAAATAGAAATCTGCTAGGAATCGGTCTAGTCTTCCTCACTCTTCTCTTTCAATTCTTAGCTAGCCACAAACAATAGATCAAAGCAAATCAATGTTTATCTAAATCATTAGGGAATTTGTTCGATATTATTTATTGCTATTGCTATTGCTATTATGATTGTGATTGTGATTGGTATTATATCATCAAAATGATACTAATAATAACAATAAAAATAATATCTAAGATCTATAGGTATGAATTGTTTGGATTTGTGAAATTTTTTTTTCTCAAAAGAGAAAAAAAAATTAAAATTTAAGAAGAAAATTGGGGGAAGGGGGAAGGGTGGAAATAAATATGAAAAAAGAATGCCGACATTTTCGTTCTCAGAATCTCTAGGTCACACTGTGTTTGAGGGATTTCGATTGATTCTTTATATTAAGTAGAGAAATGAAAAAAGTAACAAAAGAAGAAGAAGAAGAAGAAGAAGAAGAAATTCATTTGGATTAAAAAAAAAAATTTCGAACAATTTTTAAATAAACGCGCCAACAAATAAGAGAAATGTGAGAAATTTTTCGGTTAGTTACAATAAAGAGTTATAGAGAGAAAGAAAGAATGAGCGAATCTCTCAATCGATCTATGTTTGAGATTCTATAAACAGATCAAATTTTTTAGATTTAAATTTTTTTTCTGCTTTCGATTTATTCAGAAATCAATCAATAGAATCTATAGAGAATCTATAGAGTGAATAATTTTCTCAAATTTCTCATCCCATTCCCTTTTTCCAAAAAATTTGTAAATTTGTTTCAAATTATTTTACCATAATTTGTCAATTAGAATTTTTTTTTTAAATGAAATATTAGATTTCTCTCTCTCTCTCTCTCTCTCTCTCTCTCTCTCTCTCTCTCTCTCTCTCTCTCTCTCTCTCTCTCTCTCTTCTCAATAACAAACCATTCTTGTTCGAGATCTAATGAAAGATTGAGATTTGAGAATTTGTTTCTCCAAAAAAAAAAAAAAGTGTCACATAACACTAGTTTTGGTCCCCGAAGCAAAAAACATTTGCTTTGAATATTCAAATAGAGAACAGATAGAGAGAGAGAGAGAGAGAGAGAGAGAGAGAGAGAGATGGAAAGATTCTTATTCTGTGGTTACTTTTAAAAACACATGTCCTCAATCAATGATGAATAATAAAAAAAACACAAAATTAATCATCAACCACTAAAGAGAGAGAGAGAGAGAGAGAGAGAGAGAGAGAGAGAGAGAGAGAGAGAGAGAGAGAGAGAGAGAGAGAGAGAGATAAAATCTGGTCTGTGTGTGTGTGGAAGAATCGAAATGAAATCCTACGGGCTACTGTTACTCATTCAACAAATAAAAAAAAAATTCCAAAACAAAAAAAAATTTGTCATCGAATAAGATACTCTGGGGTGATGATGTTGAGCACAATGTTGAATGAGATATTTTCTTTGGGCCTTTAGCCTTGAAACCAAAAAATACTTACGATTAAGCAAAAAAAAAAAAAAAACACTAGATCTTGCAAGGTTTGGTTTCGATTTGTTTTGATTCCAAACGCAAAGATACATTTGAAGAATGGACAGAAGAATAATTGCACCATTCATTAATTTATCATTGAAATATTTTGTTGATTCTTTATTTTTTTTTTTTTTTTGTTAATGAATGTGTGAAATGATTGATTAGAATCTCTCTCTCTCTCTCTCTCTCTCTCTCCTTCTCTTTCTGGGTACTAAAGCAGACAGATATAGTCAAGAGAGAGAGAGAGAGAGAGAGAGGGAGATTGACAAAGATATCCTATCCAATCATAGGATTCATTCGTAAAAACGAAAAAAAAAAAGAAAATAAATCATTAAGTTTAACGAGTATAATTAATTAATTAATCATTCAATTTTTGATTCGTAAAAATTTTCACTCTCTTTTTCGTTTGGATTTCTATTTCTATAATGAATAGAGAGTGAAAGATAAAAATTTCTCACCTTGTGATTGATGTTTTCGAGACATTTTTTTGCTACTATCTTTTACGATCCAAGCTAAATTTGATCCTTGTGATTTTCTTTCTTTCATCGATGATATCTGCTTGTTGTTTGATATTGCTGCTGCTGCTGCTGCTGCTGCTGTCGATGATAACGATGATGATGATGGTGTTGATATTGTTGGATTCATTGCTGTCACTTTCTGTGATTGTATATAATCAATCTGTTGATTTGTATGTTTGAGTCGATCATCGATAAATTGACTATTATTATAAATTGAATTCTCCGATCCATCTAGATTTTGGATCATCGTATAATTCGATAATATCGGATGATTGATTAATGATTGTGATTGATTCTGTTGTTGATGTTGCTGCTGTTGGGATCGATTCTCTAGGTTAGCAACAAAATTCTCTTGATTCTGTTGTGTGAAGATTGATGGTGAATTTGTTGCCGATAGCGATGATCTAGATGATAATGATAATGATGATGATGATGATGATGGAACATTTTCAGATTTCGTCGATGATTTACAATTTGTTTGCGAGGTTAAAGATGAGATCGATGATTGATTGTTGGAATTCGATTTGGAAATTTTCTCACAAATCGTTTGATCAATCAACATTGGTGTTTGTGATGAATCACTAACTTTTCCTACAATCGATGATTGTTCAACACAATCAAATCTCTTTGCTTCAATAGATTCGATCGTATTCGTATCCATTTGAGATGGAAACGAGATCATCGTTGTCGTTGTCGTCGTTGTCGCCGTTATCGATGATGATGATGATGAGGAAGATACTAAAGATGATGAAAGTGTTGAACGATACGGAGCGGATGAAAACGATGGAGAAGAAGAAGAGGAAGAAGAAGATAAAGATAAAGATGATGATGATGATGATGGTTCAGTTGGATAATGATTCGTGAGATAATGATCCATTTGTGTTTTGAAACAATTCTGTAGGAAAAAATTCTCGATCTCCATCACATCCGAGATGGTTTCAAAATTCTATCTGATTACGAATTATACTTTTTTCAATCCGAGATGATTGTTTTCGTAGACGATTAACAAAAAAAAATTATCATTTTGGAGGAAGAAATTTTCACACACTAAATTCGATTGCTTAGAATTTCGATTCAAAAAAAAAACAATGTTTATTTAGAATAAATTCTTTCTCTCTCTCTCTCTCTCTCTCTCTCTCTCTCTCTCTCTTTCGTTCGCTTTCTTTCGGTCTGTCGCTGTTTAGTTTGTTTTACTTGTTCGGAGAATATTGCCGAAAGAACATTGTACAGCCTCTAGGATCTCTTTTGCTCGGTTCACAATGTTTCGAAATGATTCAAGTGAGCGGTACCCAGCTGTCAATCTGTCAAACAAATCATCAAAAATGTTAGATGAAAGAAATCTCTATACTTTCACAACTTTCTATTTCTCTCTCTCTCTCTCTCTCTCTCTCACACACACACACACATACTGAAAATTATGACGCGATTTCAAAAGTGTAAAGAAAATCAAATTGGAATAGATCAAATTTGATCAGCCCTAGCTCTATCTAAGGTCTCTGTTATTTAGTTTCTCTTTCTCTCTCTCTCTCTCTCTCTCTCTCTTACTGTTTTAGAACAGAACCAAAATACAGTGAAAGATACGCCACATAGACATCGAAACACATACAAAGACATACTCATCAACTTTTTTCAAGCATATTTTTGATATTTTGATCGTCGTCTATATTTTTTTTTTCTTCTCATTGGTTAGTTTTGCATCGGATTTTTTTTTCTTTAGATTCAAAGCGATGAGAATGATAGAGTTGCAGCGTCAGACACGCACACACACACACAAACAATTTTGATTCTTGTGGCTTTTTTTTTTTTGGTGGGAAGGAGAGAAGAGATGGATTCAATTCAACAAAAACCAGAGCTCAAAAAAAATAGATTTGAAGAATATTGTCAGGTTGAGGGAGGTTGTCAGGTATCTAATTTTCTATAGAGTTCGTGTACAAATAACCAGCACTTTGAGCTAGATATGCAATACAATCAATCGATGACAATACTCATCGATAGATTGATGATCTTATTCGAATTTAGCGATTCCAATAGAATCCGTATCGAGAACAGCTATCTTTTTTTTTCTTATTTAGATGATGATTGTTTCGTGTCTCGATGATGATTATGATGATGATGATGATGATAATCAGTGTTGAAAGCGACCAGGACCAATAATCAATTCGTGGAAATAAGGACAATGATTTGAAGAATTCTAGTCTAGCACTTGCGAATCATCTTCCGTTTGTGAAAAATGATTGGAATAGCTAGGTTCTAATTAACTCTCAATCCATCAATTATCTAGATTTGATTTATGGTTCGTAGAGAAGATAACGTACGCGCACATAATCGAAACAAAATCTTAGTTTCTTTCACAGTGATATTTCAATCAATCAGACCTTGAATTAATCAAACTTTTTCTTTTTTTTTTAATTCAAAAATTTGGATTGTTCATTGAAGAATTCAACAATGCAACAATTCAATCGAATTGATTCTAATTGGAACGTGAAGGTAAAATTGAAGAATGGAATAAGATTGTGTGTTGAAACGAAACAGATTATTATTATTATCCTCATCAACCGCAGCAGCATCTGCTTCTTCTTTTTCTTCTGCGTCTTCGAGACATAGACATCATTCATCAATTTGGATTGCAATCAAAAAAAAAAGAGAACTCATTTCGACGAAAGATTCGATTTGAACTTCTTGATTCGAAAACGTGAATAAAGCGATGTTTAATGACAAAAGAAAGAACTTAAGTTCTCGGATAATTTCTAAGAATCGTCTCTCTCTCTCTCTCTCTCTCGGGCTCTACATTTGATAGGGTTTCGTATGGAGATACACGAACAATTTTAGTTACGAAGCTAAGAGAGAAACGACAACAATTACAGTAAAGAAAATGATTATTATTATTATTATTTTTCTCGCCAAGTCTTACATTCTCATTGAGAGTTAAGAAAGTAAAAACAAAAAAAAACAAACAAATCGAAAACAACGACAACGACAATAACAACGATGATGATGATGATGATGATGATGAGAAGAATGAATGAATGAAGATTCTGTTGAGATTCTTTCCAAAAAGAAGAAGAGAGAAAAAGAGAGAAAAGTAGGTGGATCAATTCTTTGGTTTTTGGTTCGAAATGAGAAACGATCTCTCTCTCTCTCTCTCTCTCTCTCTCTCTGTCTCTAATGAATGAACGAATGAATGAATGAATGAATGAATGAATGGATCAAAGATGTGATCGATGTGCTTGTTTCAATCAAAAGAGGAGTTGGCTAGAATAGTTTTGGATTTTTGGATTTTTTTTTTTTGGTTCTATTTTCGATGATCGCTTTCTCTTACAAAGATTTGCACGTGTTTCGTATATGTATGTGTGTGTGTGTGTGTGTGTGTGTGTGTGTGTATTTCTCGAGAGTAGTACAAAACAAATCGAAGAGTTCAGTTTTGCAATCACACAACAACAAATGTTTGAACAACAAGATCGAAAGAATAATCGTTGATCCGATAAGAATCTCGATCATTGATTGAAGAAGGAATGAATTTCGAAATCTAAACTTTAGCATCTAGTAATGGCAAGTAGATTGTCACAATCTAGATACGTAGCTTTGGATAGAAATACTACTACTAATAATAATAACAATAGTAACAGTAGCGAAAAAAAAACGAAACAATCGAATCAATAAATCAAATCCAATTCTCGAACTGTTGCAATCGTTCGGTTCTTGGCCGAATGAAGAAAAGGAGAAAAAAAACTTTCAATTAATTCGATCGAAATCAAACCACTGAAAGAGATGTAAGCAAACAAATAAAGATTTGAAAGAGAGCAAAAAAAAAAAAAAAAAAAATAGATAAATAAATAAATAAACAAATCAAAAAAAAAAAAAAAAAAATGGAAAGCTAAAACAATCATTGTTTGTTTCGGTACAATTTAGAATCAAACGAAAGAAAAAGAAAAAACAATAAAGTACCAATCTCGCAATCCATATTGGAATGTGTTTTTTTTCCCAGAATGAAATCAAAGCAAAACATAGATGTACGATGGCACATGGCTTCAAGGCAAATAAATCAATTGTGATAATGGTGATGATGATGGTGAAGATGATGATGATGGTGATGGTGATGGTGATGATTACCGAGTGACAATGAAATCTAGCAAAAAATCCACAACTCTAAAGAGCGAGAGAGAGAGAGAGAGAGAGAGAGAACAATGGAGAAAGATTAAAACGTTGTTTCGTGAAGAGATAATCTCATCTCGAAACAAAGAAATGAAATAATTTCAATGAATTCTAGATTTCTCTTTCTATCGAAAGAAAAAAAACAAAAAAAAACAACATTGGATTGACATTGAATTTTTTTTTTTTTTTGAAATCCATTCAAAAAAACTTCTTTGTTTTTTTTTTCGATCCCTCATTCTCTCATCCGAAATCATTCATCGAATATCTATGAAAGGAGTGAAACAAGGAAAAATATTTGATACATTTGAATTGCGAATCCGATTCTGTTCTCGAGAGTTGAATTTAATTAGAGAAAAAAAAAGAAATAACGAAAATTTTATCAAAATTTTTCAAAAATGGAATCTTGCATCGGAAATGGATTAAGAAAATATCATAGTTTTAATCTCTTCATACTCTGATAATCTGATCTAATTCGAGATTGGAATCGATGCGAAAGTTTTAGATTCAACTTCGAACTCAAAAACAAATCTCCAAATCAATAATGGAGAATATTATTTCACATAATCAAAATGGTGTATTTTAGTTTTTTAAACTTTTTTTTCACTATTTTTTTTAGTCTTTTCAAACTTTGCTACTAGATTTTATTGAAATGGGAGTATGATGAATGAGAATGTGAACTCTTATCGAGAATTGACAAATCTATTTGAGAGAGGAGAAAAAAAAAACTAAGAAAAGAATCATTCTGCTTTGGCTTTCTTTTTTTTTGGTTCAAAACTATTTTCAGAAGGATTGAAATTTAGTGAGGTGAAGAATAAGAGAGAGAGAGAGAGAGAAAATTTCATAAGCAAAAGCAAATTTAATGATCTCGATGATGACAATAGAATTCTTCGATCGAATAGAATCTCGATTTTTTTTTTTTTTTTTGATAAGAATTTTAAAAAAGTTAAAGAAGAGAATATAGAGAGAGAGAGAGAGAGAGAGAGAGAGAGAGAGAGAGAGAGAGAGAGAGAGAGAGAGAGAGAGAGAGAGAAACGCATCCACAACGAATCACGCGTACCATATAGGATAGAATAGAATGTGAAAACAAGAGAAAAAAAAATGATTGATTCGAAACGGAAAACAGTTCGAACTTCTTGCTGAATCCTTTAACTGTGGATCGATCACCGGAAATCAACGATAAGATTACCTCGGTGATGTACATTTTGGATTGGATTGGATTGGATTGTTTTGTTTCAGTGCTGTTTCACTGAAGAAGAAACAAAACTGTTATCATTTTCGAACATCATTTTGGAACTATCGTTCGATCGTTACTTGGATCAAATGTAACATCAAAAGAAAAAGTGTAATTAAAAAAAAATTCTGAATTACCGCCAAGAGAGGAGAGAGAATGTTGAAAAAAGCATTCCATAGATCAAGAGGAGTGGGGGGGAAAAAAAAGAATTCGGTAGATGCGATTCCGTTGCGATTTGTTTTCGAAACAATTACAAACCGAAACCAAAATCCTTTCCCTTTCATCCCTCACCACCCCCATCATCACAAGAAACTAGATATTCATTCATTTGTTCATTTAAGCATAGATTAATAGCAATGAGATAGGAGAGAGAAAAGAAAAGATCCGGTTTCCTTTCCTCTTGTTCTCTCTCTCTCTCTCTCTCTCTCTCTCTCTTTCGATTATCAATCACTAAGATCGAATCGAGGAGGGGGAAAAAACAGAAAATTCCTAACAATCAAGTTGATTCAAATTCATTGCAAAAGCAACTCAATGATACTAATGAAGATTGGATCCAGACTGAAGGCATTCATGGCGAGATCAGTACCAAACTCATTCGACACTCGTCGAATGAATTTCTTGACGAGAGAGAAAAGAGTGAAGAAAAAAAAATCCTTCCAATCAAATTCTTCAAGTTAAATTGATAACATTTGATAGCTGCTATATCAGAGAGAGAGAGAGAGAGAGAGAGAGAGATAAAATTTAAAGATTTTTTTTTGCGAAAAATTTGTTCTCTTTCCACAATATCTATTCGGTACTGTCAAAAAAAAAGTCTTCGATTTGGAAGATTTTTGGAAAAAGGAACAAAAAAAAATTTAAATTGAATTCTATCGATGATTATTTAGGAGAGGCGAAAAAATTTTTACCACCATTCGATCCATCGAAACACTAGGCCTTAGAGTGAAAGAGAGAGAGAGAGAGAGAGAGAGAGAGAGAGAGAGAGAGAGAGAGAGAAAGAGAGAGGGAAAGTGTTAATTGTTTCTAGAGTATCGTAATCTCACCAATCTTCATCATCATCATCACCACTTTCTCTTCCGATTCTTTAGTCCATCAGACTGTAAAAAATTCGATGAAAAATTCTACCAGGAAAAGCAAGCGACTGAAAAAAAGCAAGCAAGTAAAAAAAAAAGAGATAGAAAAAAAATCAATCCTTTCTCAGCTCAGCTCTTCGAAAGCTAAAATCGAAGCTTTTTTCCCATCACCTATCGTTTTGGAACAAGCAAGAGAAGATTTCGATCAACAACAAAGCTATGGATGCGATTACATTCATAATGAAATCACATTTAAAACCCTTAAGAGAGAGAGAGAGAGAGAGAGAGAGAGAGAAATAATAATTTTATTCATTCATTTATTGTTGGTGATAATCTCGAAGCCAAAAAGAAAACTCTAAAGAATCCAAGAGTCAAGATTATCGTCGACGACAACAACAACAACGACAACGACATCATTTTGATATGATTTGAGAATCGGAAGCGAGAAAAGAATTGTAATTAATTTAAATTATATGCTACCATCCGTTGATCGTTACAGTTCGTTTATTGTTTTCTCTGGTTTTGATCTTTTTTTTTTTTCTTCTTCTTCAAATTTTGTTCGTATAGAATCTAAACTGAAAGATTTTTCGATTTTTGTTTTCCTCGAGGAAAACAAAAAAAAAAAAAAAAAAAAGAAAATCTATCTATGAGATGAATGCGAAAAAAATGGATGAGATACAGATGAATAAAATGATGATAATCATTATGATTAAGGTATGGTAGGATTTTTGTCAATTATAGCCGAGAGAGCGAGCAGAGAGAGAGAGAGAGAGAGCAGAGAGTTTTATGATACTGACAACAAACATAACGAAACATTTGCAATAGAATTTAAAGCTAATAATTTTTTATTTCTATTCTGTTTTGTTTTTTTTACTTTTCTTCACTTTATTTTTGTTTGAATTCTATTTCTTCGTTTGAAAGAAGATGATCGTTTTGATTGTGAATTTCTGAACCGAATTCTTTAATTGTTACCTCACGATTTTTCTCTCTGCCCATTGAATTTCTCCATAATCTTCGTATAATTTTAGTGCTAATGATTGGTTTTGGTTTCGAATGAAACCAACCAAAAAAAACCCCAGAAAGTAAGAGAGAGAGAGAGAGAGAGAGAGAGAGAACCAGATAATAAATAAATAAATCAGATGCTCTACCTCTGTCCACCTGTGATGTTTGTTTTGTTTGATTATTCCCACATTTCTACTCTCTCTCTTCATTCATTAAGATTTAAGGCTCTAAAAGAGTTTCATTCGAACGAATTCATCATTCGATCAGAATCCTAATTGCAATCAATCGTAATAAATTTAATTTGAAAGAGGTGGAGAAAGGAAAAAAAGGGAAACGGAAATCGAATCATCGTCCAATTAGAAAGCAAAAAGCAGATGATTTTTTTTTCATTCGAAAAAAAAATTAAATCAATTGTAAAAACTTGACGAAAAAAAAATTCTCATCCCATCCCATCTCATCGAATCAATCATTCTTAGTGTCTCGATTCTTTTTTTTGGGGGGGGGCAAAATTTTTGTGCTGATGTGTTTGTTTGTTGTCTCTCTCTCTCTCTCTCTCTCTCTCTCTCTCTTTCAATTTCTGGAACACTTCTCATCTCTCTCAGTTCTTTTGTTCCGTATAAATAATTCCAAAAAAAAAAAAAAAAAAATTGTCAGCTTGTATAATCGTTAAAAAAAGGCGACAAAAAAAAACAAAACAAAACATTTCAGTGTAGATCAAAGAGATTGGATCAAAAATTTCAGAAGAAAAGTAAATTCGAATTTTCATTCTATTTGAAATTCTATTCGAAATTTTTTTTGTTTGAAAATTTTCAATAGAACAAGGAAGAAATGTTCACTTCTTATCTGTTATCTCCATCATCTGTTAGAAATCTCTCTACCTATACGGGCACGGATTGAAGATGGATAGATTTCCCCCCCTCTTTGCACCAAAACGAGACAAACAATCGCATCACCTTGTGAACATATAAAGTGATGGGCTGTGACTGTTTGATGATTTTGTTAAAGTTCGAAATCGGTTAATTTTTTGGGCTCATTTTTTTTTCTCGATGCGATTCGATATCTCACTCGTCTCTCTCTCTCTCTCTCTCTCTCTCTCTCTCTCTCTCTCTCTCTCTCTCTCTCACTCGTCTCTCTCTCTCTCTTTCTCGATATCTTTTAGTTAAGTCTAAAAGCTGAATCTATTTATCGAAACTATTTCTATCGCTATCTATTCAATCTAGATCTATCTGTTTTGATCTATATTTTTGTTCCTTGATTCTTGATTCCAGATTCCAGTCTCTCTCTCTCTCTAGGTCTGAAATTTTTTTCTCCATTCATTTTTTTTTTCTTCTGGATCTTCAGTAATATTCTTCTATGCATCATATGAAACATATGGTGGTTTTTATTTTTTTTTTTTTTTTTTTTTGTTTTTCAGTCTCCAAATTTCGGTCAATAAATTCGATGACAATCTTTTTCTTTTTCTTTTTCTTTTTCTCTTGCTTGCTTGCTTTTCTAAGCTGAGATTTTCTTCTCTACTTTCTCTCTCTCTCTCTCTCTCTCTCTCTCTCTCTCTCTCTCTCTCTCTCTCTCTCTCTCTCTTTGGTCGATCTTCATTCCATCATCGCAAACATATAATGGTGCACACTTTTTTTTTCAAAATATGTCACACAGAATCTAGATGCTGTGATGAGAGAGAGAGAGAGAGAGAGAGAGAGAGAGAGAGAGAGAGAGAGAGAGATACTTTACGAAAGATACTTTGCTATCATTACACTTTTGAGACTCTTTTCTCTCTCTCTCTCTCTATCTCTTCTTTCTTCAATAAATTTTCAAGCTGTTCTCCATCACCCATCATCGACAACATCATTTCCTATAGGTTGTTAGGTTTTTGAAATTTGGAAAAATTTGTAATTCAAAGCATTCGTTTCGCATTGAAGAGAAAAAAGAAGAAGAAGAAGAACAACAATAAATCGTTTCTCGATGCAATTTTTGTTTGATTAATAGATTTTAAAAAGAATTAGATAGAATTTGATTTTGATTCTGAATCGAAACAATTTCGATTGAGAAGTTTCATCAAAAATTTTAGAAAAAATAATTCAATCAAAATAGATTTAATTTTGAAATTCTAAATAAATCATCAAGCCCTTTTTGATTATTTTCAATAATAGAATAAAAAAAACTTTTTAGAAGAACAAATAGAGAAAAATTTCGATGAATGCGATCAAGATCGAATCAATCAGTTAAATTCTCATTACTCCGAAACCTAACAGATCAAACTTTGTGCAAAAATCGAAAGAGAGAGAGAGAGAGAGAGAGAGAGAGAGAGAGAGAGAATGGTGTAAATTTCGAACAAAATAAAAAAATTGAACGAGTCTTGTTTGAATTGATTGAGATTGGGAGATTCTTTTGTTTCAAACTTATCGTTTTTTGTTTTGGTTCCATTTGAGATAAATCTTCATTTCTTCCCCACCTCTCACTTTTGAACCATCACAAAATTCTGGAACCGAAACGAAAACGAAAAAAAAAACTACGATACAAATAAATCATTTTCACTTTTCTTCTCGAAACTTCTTTGATTTTTTTCTTCTTCCTCTTTTTTTTCTTCTTCCTCTTCTTCTTCTCACTACTCACTTCTCTATTGATTTTATCTGTGTAACTTTTTTTTTATTTTATTGCTTGAATGTTTTTTTTGATTTGATTTGACATTCGATGCAAGAAAACCCATATAAGAAAGCGAAAAATTTCATATTAATTACTTTCGAATACTAGTGGCTTTATTCTAAATGAGATTTGAGAGAGAGAGAGAGAGAGAGAGAGAGAGAATGGGAGAAAAATTTTCTTGAAAAAAGAAAAAATTTGAATGTTTATCAAAACAAAAACAGCTTATTTTCGATCTTAGATAATCGAAATTAGTTAACAAATTTGTTCTCGATGAGAAAAGAAAAAAAAAAAAAATAAAAAATAAAAAAATTCAAGATTCAAAATTTCGAAAAGAAATGAACGAAAAATGAAGTGTTCTCTCGATCTCTTCAGAAACGGAACTGTAGATTTTGGTCGGATGAGGGGAAACGAATCATCATCATACCGGAACATTAGAATCAGAATATCATAAAGAAAGTGTTACTGAATTTCGCCTCCCCTCTCTCTCTCTCTCTCTCTCTCTCTCTTGATTCGGAAGCATCGATTCTTCGTTCTCATTGTAAACAAACTTCTTTTTTTTTGTTTTTTTTTTGGTCGTTCGAAAAAAAAATCATTTATCTTTTTTTTTCTTTGCTCATTCGTTTCAGAAATCAATTTTCCAAAAAAAAAAAAATTCAAACGAACAAAGTGATGATGAATATGTGCGAGATAAATATGAAATTTGATGAAAATTTCAGACCAGATTTCGAGAGAAATAAATCATTCAGATCTATCATCGAAGATTTTGGAATCTTTTTTTTTTCGTTTCTCATCCAATAGAGGCCAGAATCGAGAAAAGCGTACGTTTTCACAAGCCGAGCGGAGCGAGCTCATCAAACATCCGAGAGTTCGATTTGTTGGAACTCGACTTCAACCAAGCGGTTTCGAATTCTCTCACTCTCTCTCACTCTCTCTCTCTCTCTCTCTCTCTCTCTTTTTCTCTCTCTCTCTCGAGCTTTTGCTCAAGTCAAGCTCTCAAATCGATCGAAGTTTTTAGACCCAAATCAGTAAGATATTCGAAATAAAATTAGCTATTAATCTGGCTATTATTATTAGCTTTTTTTGGGGAGGGTGGTAGGTGGAGAACCAAATATCGCAACCATCATCATCGTCATCAGTGATCAGTGATCGAAATCATTGATTTTTGCCGATGTGTTGTTCAACTCTCACTTGATGGAATAGAATTTATTATAGTAATAATAATAACAATCGTTTTGATGATAAATTATTCCACATAAATCATTTGGAATTATATGAACGCACAACAAAACACTTCACCACACTGATTTCCACTCTTCACCGCACTCATTTGAAGCGGATAAGCACCGAAGTGTGTGTACGTGTGTACGTGTGAGTGTGTGTTTGAACCGAATGAATAGGAAACATTTTTCATTTCACCGCCATAATCGCTGTCATTGACTTTGCTATGATGTAACATTGATGTAATAAATGAGAAAAAATCAAAACGAAAACTTTGATTTCGATTCAAAAAAAAAAAAAAAAAAAAATATTGATCCAAATGGATCTCGAGTGAGAGAAAAAAAAACACTGCCCTCACTCATTATGATGATAGTGTGTGTCAAGTACATCGATCTAAACATTTCTATTATTCTAAGGAGATGAAAAAAAAATGGTAAACAAAAATACTTTTCCGTTACACGTTTCTTAGTGAAAATTTTTCAATTTTTCAATTGTTCAATTGTTTTTAATCAATCTCAATCGTTCCATTGTCTATCTTTCTCTTTTTTTTTAGTTTTGTTCTAAATTTTTTTTTCTTTTTTTCAATTTCAGTGACCACAAAATCAATCAAACGTTTTGTATGTTTCAAAAAAATTCATTCAGATCGAATGCTTTCAATCGATACAGTTCAATTTGGAAATTCTCGTTTAGAAAATTGCAAGAGAATTGAATTCTTTCGACAACAAGTGAGAATTGTAGCTGTTTTTTGATCTTAAATTTTTCGATAGAATTTTATATTTCATTTTCTAAAGTTCTCTTCGAAAGTATTATTTCGTTTGAATACAAAATAGAAATCGAGAAGTAATTAAAAAAAAAATCTCAAATTGAAAAAAAAACAAGATCAAAATGGAAATGGATGCTGAATCTCAAGCTCCGCCCATCGAAGAATTTCCTCACAAAAAGCTTAAGCTTGGAACATAAATAAGCAAAAAAATTTCGTTCTCAAATTTTTGCAAGAAAAAAAAAAAATTTTTTACACTTTTGCTATTTGATTTGAAATTTGTTTGAATTTTTTTTTCCTCTTTCTCGCCGATCAAAAAAAAATCTCTCTAGGCTGAAAATTTTGATTTCAAACAAAAAAAAAATTTGAAATAAATTGTACCAAAAAGAATGTTGGGGGAGGAGGGAAATCGTAACTTATTTTCGTACAACAACAAAAAAAAACATAGAATAGAATTGAAATGAAATGTAAAAGTAAATCAAAAAAAAATATCAGTGAGAGAGAGAGAGAGAGAGAGAGAGAGAGAGAGAGAGAGAGAAAGAAAACAAAATTAAAACATTAGAATCGCAACGAATTACTGTTTGTTTTTTATCAATAGAATCGAGTTGGAAAAAAAAAATAAACTAGAAATTTTTTTCTTTTTTTTTTTGTCTCCATTTCCAATGAATGTGTGATGCGATGTGATTATCTTTCTTTTCCTCTCTCTCTCTCTCTCTCTCTCTCTTTCACTTTGATTTAGATTCGAACATTTAGATTCTTTATTCTTTCACCATCTAGGCCCAATGTTCTCTAGAAGTTTTGCGAGGAATTTACACGCGATAAATTTTGCGAATAAAAAAAAAAACACTTCCCATCGGCTACGATGTTCAACCATTGTCAAACCAAACCTAGCCAAACTAAAGCAAAAAAAAAAACGACTACGATCACAAAATGAACAAGACAAGATCAATACAGTACAGGGATGGGGACAGAGAGATTCAGAGAGAATAAAAAAAACGAGCAAGAGTCAAACGAATAGTCAAAACAGAAAGAAAGAGAGAGAGAGAGAGAGAGAGGCATTCAAGAGTGAGAGATAGATAAAAAAAGAAAAGCTCAAACAAAACTAAAAAAAAAACTGAATCTTTTTTTTGTTGTTTTGTTATTGTTTCGAGCGAACGACAAAAAAAACAGCAGCCAAACAATGATTCAGATTGAATCAATCTATTTCTTGTTTGTTGATGTTGTTGATGATGATTTGATTATGAAACGATCCTAGATGAGAGTTACGCAACACCGATGACAATGCACACACTGCACACACTGGAATCGAAAATAGATCGAGAGAATTGTTGTCGAATATCCATTTTATTATTCATTCTTAAATTGATTCTAGCTTTTTTTTCTCTGATCATTCTGCAATAGAGTCTGTTTGCATCTTCTAGGTGCTGGAATCTTTGAACTAAAATTTTGATAAAATTATTTTATTTGGATAATTTTTTTTTTCTCTCAAAATTATCGATTCGATTTATTCGAATTTTTAGATTTTGATCAGATTTAATTTCAAAAAAAAAAAAAAAATTTTGGTTTTTTTTCATGAAAATCGATTAAACCGGAAACAACTTTATCAATGATAGATAATCTTTTTCCTTTCTCTCGAAAAAAAAGTGCAAAGTTTATGTTTCAGTTTAGGTTTCGGATCGGATCCGATCCGACAAATATGATAAATGCAACACATGGCCTATGATTTTGGGTGACACCCAAAAAAAAATAGAGCTAAGGCACTGCTGTTGACACCGAAACTTACACACACACACACACACACACACACACGCACACACCATTCAAATCGAAGAGTAATAAAAGGGTCGAGAAAAAAAAAATTGTAATCAATCATTCTTAAGAGTCTCGATTGAAGACAGTAGAGTACGTTGCAAGAAGAGAGAGAGAGAGAGAGAGAGGAGAGGAGACGTATTTTGGTTCTCTCTCTCTCTCTCACTTCTATCCCGCTTTTTCTAGTTTTTTCGCTCTTAGATCTTAAACATAACTGTTTCGAGACTATTCTCGTTAGCTCTCTCTCTCTCTCTCTCTCTTGCAAAACAATCGTTTTTGATTCTCTCTTTTCAATGATGCATTGAAGAATGACCGCGTGAGAGAGAGAGAGAGTGAGTGAGATGGTCATTGAGAATGTCCCGTCTCACGACAGGAGTTCAAAGCTTTAAGTTTGCTAGCTAGCTCGAAATTTTGAAATGATTCGAAATCATCCGCAACAGAGAAAAAAAAATTTCAAAATAATAGGAAATATTCTCGTTTCCCCCCTCTCCATAATATACAGATAGATAGACTTTTGTTGATCGATACATTTGCACGAAGTTGAAGTGAATGAGAACGGAGTGTTCTCGAGACGATCACGGATAGTTCTTTACGAGGATCGTCGATTTTTTTTTAACTGGCTGAAACTTGAAGCTTCGCCGACTGTAATGACGGATTGAATTGCTTCACTTGCGAAACCTAGAGAGAGAGAGAGAAAGAGAGAAAGAGAAAAATGATTAATTACCCTTGAGAAATATTTAGGAGTTTGGAAACAAAATACACCAAAAAAAAGCGAAGATGTTCTGATGAGGATGGAGAGAGAGAGAGAGAGAGAGAGAAAGGGAAAAAGAAGGAACTTAACCAAAATCTAGGATCATTTTGAATTAAACAATTGCTACAACAAAAATAAGAAAAGATAAGCAAATAGCAAAAAAGAATCCAGATTGGAACTTAGACGAGAGACCTAGATGAAGAGTTCCAAATTGAAACCCTTTTCTCTCTCTCTCTCTCTCTCTCTCTCTCTCTCTTGGTGTAAAGAATGTAGCTGACGATAGATTGTGGAATGATTGAGCATCGATTGATTCAGAAAGGATAGCTTTGATTGGCAGTAAAACTTAGATTTTTCTATTTCGAACTTTGATTCAAAATTTCTCTCAACCCTATCTTTCGCTCTGTGATAGCAAACAATGTTTGCTCTGGAATCTAAACAATCTGGTACCAAATGGTACAATTTTTTTCTTCTTGATATCCAAATATTCTGTTTTTTTGATCTGCATTCGTATTGGATAAGGAGACTCAAAAAAAAAAAAAAAACGAAAAGAAAGCAGCAACAATAACAATATTCTAGTGACTAGAATCTAGGTGATTCTCGAGACTAGATTGATTCTAATGATAAATTAATTGAAACTAGAACGAATACTTTCGAAAGCTATTCTTCTATGCTAAAGTTCTGAATGAGGAACAAAAAAAAAAAAAAAAAAAAAAAAGAAAAAGCGAAAGAAAAAAAAACGAAAAAAAAATCCGAGAAACAAATGTGAAGTTTTGATTGATATAGTCCATTTTTGGTACTTTGCCTTTTTCAAATGTTCCAAATGATTACGATACAATGAACAGTGCAAGCGAAGACGAAAAAAAAACAAAATAAATTGAAAGCTTTAATGAATAAGTTCAATTAAAAACTTTAAAATCAAAAATCACAATCGAAATTGAAACGATATCTTCATCACATTTAGGTTTCGAATGGAAAACTACTTCGCTAGTCCTATAAATTTGGATCCTAAATGTTTCATTTCTTTTTAATTCTCTCCCTTATTTTCACTTTCTCTCTCTCTCTCTCTCTCTCTCTCTCTCTCTCTCTCTCTCTCTCTCTTCAACTTTTTGACCATTATTGACAATGTTTTAAGTGTGTGAATTATGTCATCATTATCACTGTTACATTGGCTCTAAAAATCAATGATAAATGGATAAGTTTTTCGTTCGAACATAAAAGAATCCATCTACAAATGAATTAGTGAAAGTTTAAATTGTTTTTTTTTTCACAATTTTTTCTCTTAATTTTAAAAGCAAAAACAATTAGATTAGTTTTGATTTGATTTTTTTTCACAGATTTTTTTTCAGATTCCAATCCTCTCGAATCGATTCAATTTGACAATTTTTTAAAGAATTTTTCAAAAAAAAAAATTGTTCGCTTTTCCAAACAGAGAGGGCAGCTTTATCATTAGAAAAGTTGTAAAAAAAGTTTTTTTTTGGACAATTCTCGCCCCCTGTGGATTAGAACTTAGCGGTTAGATTTTCTCTCTCTCTCTCTCTCTCTCTCTCTCTCTCTCTCTCTCTCTAGAGCCTTGAGTTTTGGTGTAATCATTAAGGAAGCATTAATAATTGATGTTAATGTTCACTTGAAAATCATTGATAATATTTTCATCGGATTTCGCCAAACGATTTGTTTTATGAGACAATTCATGAACTGTTCTTTTCTGATCTCTCTGAAATAAGGACCCAAGGTCCTTAGCATGGTCTAGACATATGAATATTGTATCTATTATTCATTACATAACTGTCACGAATTGTTTCGATGCCTAAAATATACACGTATTAATTGCGAATCCATTTAAATTTTATGAATGGGTGTATGTGTTTGTTTGGGATTCCATATGGATCGGTTGGAACAGAAGAGTATTAGCAAGAAAATTTTGATTGAAACTATTGAAACTATTCGTGATTGTTTCACCTGCAAATCTCTATTTTCTCAACGAATAATTCTCTTATCTAAAAGTGTTTATGAATCGACTAGATTCATTAATATTTGCATTGACTAAGAGATAATTTTCTCAACGATAACTGTTTGAATGGTCTCGAACAAAACTAGATGAATTAAATTCTACAATAACAAAGGTTAGGTTTGTTTTTATTGTTGGATTCTATCAATTCGATCGAACCAATTTGATCGATATTCGAATTTTGGCCAAAATATTCGATTCAAATCTCAATCAAAATGTTCACTTTTTACGTTCGTAAATTGATAAATATTTCACGCGTTGTTCTGTTCGAAGATGTTCCCATCTATCCTAGAACATGAAAGCAAAAAAGAACAACAACAAAAAAAAAATCAAATCAAATTGCCCCGCCCGAATCTTATATGAGCTCGAATGACTTTAAACTTACCCACAAGGCGTTTCGATGCGTATTCAAAAGAGCAACAAACAAAGAGAGAGAGAGAGAGAGAGAGAGAGAGAGAGAGAGAGAGAGAGATGAAGAGACGGACAGAAGAGATGAAGAGCGAAGAAGAGATTACTATCATTGGACTTGTCTTTCGCGGCGCGGTGTAAGAGGCAAACAACAAACGAAATGACTTCACCAAGCATTTTTTTTTTTTGGCCTTTTTTAGTAAAAAAGATTTTGTTTCTTTTTTTTCTTTTTTTTTTTTTTTTTTTTTGAAATCTAAGAGATTTAGATCAATTATTAAAGAATTGTTGAATGTTGAAGATTTTGTAAAATTTCAATCTTTGAATTTCAAAATTTACGATTGAATTTTTAGCTTGCTGATTTCTATTGAATAGTTTTTCTAATCGAAATATTTCGACTAAATCTGTATCTAATTCAAAGATAATCTTATTGTGATCTCGCAAAAGATTGTCTTGTTTTTGATTTCGATTTTGGTAGAACTCATTCGCTCGGATTGGTTCTAAAAGATTGTTTTTTTTTTTTCTTCTCTTCACTCCTTCATTCTTTCATTTCCGTTTTTTTTTCTCGGGCCATTTTTCTGTTCTAAATCGATTGCGATGAGAGATCGATGTTTAGGATGAGGTTAATAGTAGTGATTATGTTGATTAGTATCTCGATTCTGATCATAGATTGGTTCCGGTTATTATCCATTGTTTTTTTTCTCTCCTTCGTTTCATTTCTTCTTCTTCTTCTTCGCCAATTCTCGAACCAAAAAGAAATCGAAAACATAGAAATTTAATTCTACCCTTAGTTTTCCTAGTATTCTCTCTCTCTCTCTCTCTCTCTCTCTTTATTATTACTTACTTTTTGATATTGTTTGTTATCTCTCTGTCTTGTAGAGTTATGTAGAGTTCTCTTTCAAAAATATCTTTCTACTATTCAATAATTAACAAGAATCGACTTCGATGATTAATGTTGATCATTCAATGTTCGATTTGTTTTGGTTTTGAGGAGAAGGAAGAACGAGAAAGAGAGAGAAGCTCATCACATATTATTTGGTTCCACGTTGATGACCTTATGATTGTAATTAGCGGCAAGAAACGAAACCAAGAACCAAAAGAGATAAAGAATTGAATGTAATTGAAGTGAAAATTTTCTTACAGATTCCAATTGTTCCGATTCTCTCTCTCTCTCTCTCTCTCTCTTTGTCCTTCTCTTTCCGAACTATTCTGACCAAAGACCAGATGTAAAGTTCAATTGGAGATTATCGCACTCTATGAAGTTGGGCCACCAATCTCTCTCTCTCTCTCTCTCTCTCTCTCTCTCTCTCTCTCTCTCTCTCGCTATCGATGTTGGGATTCCATAAAGAGAAAAAAAAACTAAAAACCAAAAACTTTGTTTCACTAGATTCAGATTATAATACAATAATACTATTATTATCATTAGTATCAGCATTATTGTCGAAGCAATTATTTGATCGGAAACTTTAGCTTTAATGATCGATGTTATCAAGAGATTAATCAAAATCAAAAAAGTATTAGATTATTATTATTATTATTATTGCATGAAGAAATCGAGACCGAATCGAAATTTTTTTTTTCTCCTACGTCTTCGCTTTCTTTCTTTTTTCTCTCCTTCTTTCTTTGAACACACAAATATCAAACGAAAACGTTGAGAATTGGGTAATAAAATTGGCAATGTTATCATTGATCTTCTTAATAATCGTATAATTAATAGTAGCGGCGAGAGAGTGAAAAAAAAAGATTCCTCTACATTAGAGTAAGCAAAACGAAATAAGAGTTTTGGGGAGGGGGGGGGAAAGAGAAAAACCCCGATCTCTGTAAATTGAATTATTGCATCGATTCGTTTCGAGCGGATCTAGCGTTTTTTGAAGCGAATGAACATTCCTGAATGATTGAAGCTAATTTTTTTTTCGCCTTTCTTAATCTTGGATAATCTTCGATTCGATTCTCTCGTTGGATCAAAAATTCAATTCTTTTCTCAAACAATCATAGCTTAATATTATTTAAATTTTTTTTTAGTATTGTTTTTTTCCAATTTTTTTCACAAAGAAAAATCGAATCTTTTTTTTTGTTTTGTTTTCTCCCCAAAGATTTGGTTTTGTTTGAGCTCTCTCAATCTCCCATAATCTCCTCTCATCACTACTGCAGTGATTTGGTTCGCTCCGATAAGCTGCAAAAGAAAAAATGAAAGGAAAAATTGAATTTTGTTTATCTGGTTTATGATTTTGATGAGATTTATGATTTTGGAACTTTTTAACTGTTTTTTCTCTGAATTTTCTCTCTCTCTCTCTCTCTCTCTCTCTCTCTCTCTCTCTCTCTCTCTATCTCTCTCTCTCTACATAAGTCACTGGAAGCAGAGAGTTCACCGAAAACTCGTTTCCACTCGAAGTTTCAAAAAATTTTCAAATTTCTTTACGATTTTTGATTTGATTTTTGTTGAACAAAAACATCGAATCGAATCCAAATCGAAGCGATACTAAACAAACAACTAACAAACACAACAAAAAAAAGCTACAAAAGATCAAAGAGAGAAGAAAAAATTTCGCAAAACTGAACCCTTGGAGCAAATTTTTTGACAGCAAAACTTTATTGTCTAATCGAAACAAGAAGGAAAGAGAGAGAGAGAGAGAGAGAGAGAGAGAGAGAGAGAGAGAGAGAGAGAGATCCAGCCGAAAGTTAAGTGTTTAAAAGAGAAGAATACCGAATGATTAATGACTGTTTACATCATCATCATAATCATCCATACCGACAACATCGACGACAATGCATCGAACCTAGAGAGAAAAGAATCGTTAGAGTTCACATTGAAACCTCAAACAAAAAGCTTGAAAGATCTGAACCCTAAATCTTCATCCCCATCCCCATCTTCTCTCTCTCTCTCTCTCTCTCTCTCTCTCTCTCTCTCTCTCTCTCTCTCTCTCTCTCTCTCTTTGGCTCTTTTTGGATCTATTTATTTTTCAATGTTCTCGCTCTTTTCATTGTTCGAAGCCCATTGGCCTTTTTTTTTAATCGTTTTGAGAATGGAGAAAAATTCCCTCTTTCCCCTTTGCGAAAATGCAAATAAAGTATGCATAAATTGTTTTTGAATCAAAATCGATTCAAGGGTCGAAATTTTTTCCCCCCAAACAGAGTTTAGGGTTCGAGTCTGATGTTCTCGATATGTTCAGCTAGTTTCGTTCAATTTATGTAAAGAGTTCACAAGAGTATAGGTGTTGGCTTTTTTCATTCAATCATTCAATCACCATCATTATCATCTATCTCTTGATCGATGCTGTATGGTGTAACAGTAAGATAGATTGCAAGCAAAGAAAAACTTTGATCATTTCATTATTTGACAATGTTTTGATTGGTGTTATTCTTTTTTTTCTTTTTTTTTTTTTTTGATTTTGTTGGAGATAAACATACAAAAATGAAAAGTTTTATGAGTTCAAATGATGTTTTTGGGCTAGTACAAAAACAAGAAAAAAAATCGCCTCTTCTTCTTCTCGTCTGAATGTATCTGTTTCGGAGATAATTTTCTAATTAGCTTCGATAATCATCATCATCATCATCTTCTTCTCTTTCGTATTCAATCTTCTATGAGTGTAGAATAATTTTTGAATATTTTTTTTATTTTTTTCAGGCTAGAGATAATCACGAATCTTTTTCGTTCTGTCTCGCATCCATTCTCGAACGTGTTTTGATTTGACGATGAGAAGAACCAGAGAGAAAGCGCTCCTCAATCATTTTGATCTTCGAAAAATGAGATAATAGTTTGAAATTTTTGTTTCTAAAAAACTAAAACAAAAAATTCTCCATCAAAGTTCTCTCTCTCTCTCTCTCTCTCTCTCTCTCTCTCTCTCTCGCTCTCCACATCATTTGACTTAATTATTCTATGATTATTCAATGAAGATTGGAAGATAATCGATTAGCTAACGAAAGAAGTGAACAAGCATAGAAGAGTATTCTTTTCGAATTTTTGAATTTTTTTTTTTTTTTCATTCTTCGAAGCAAGCTAGTCCGGGTGTTTTCTCTCTCTCGACTCGATTGGAAAATTTATTCAACGAACTAAATGATGATCAAGATTCTAGTCGTAGATCGCAATACCAGCAATTATTAGACGATCATTGGAGAGGCCAGAGATTCTCGAAGTCCCAATCAAATTATGTCTCTCTCCACTCTCTCTCTCTCTCTCTCTCTCTCTCTCCATTCCGTCAAAAGTGATCATCGTTAGCTGATGATCTTCTTCTATGATAGGAAAGAATAACTATCTCTCTCTATTGTTGCTAGGTTCATTATCATCATCATTATCATCGACAGTGGTATAATAATAACGACTACCTACATTGATCACTTTGTTCGATCGAAACATTTTGTTTTTCAGATTGTTTCACTACGAACAACAAAAGAGGATCAGTTTTCTCTCTCTCTCTCTCAACTAGATCTTGATCAAACGAGATATGAGAAAAAAATTTTCGAATGATAATCTCAATGATTTTTGATGTCTTCTGAATGTCTTCGATCTTGGATCCTGGATTTATCTCTCGATACCTTCACATCATCATCATCATCGATTCGACATCAACTATGTATCTTCGGCATAAATTTTGTGGTGTTTTTTATATCATGTTCAATGTATGTCTGTGTTCCAATCTCTCATTTTGTTGATGTTGTTGTTTTTCTTTTTGAAACAATTGTGTTGCTTTCCCCTTCTTAGATCTGATCTTCTTCAATTGTGCATCAATTTATGGAACTTCATTATTATGTGTTCTGTTTGTGTGTGTCTGTATGTGTGTGTTTGAATGTGAACATTCAAATTTTAATTCTCTACATGGATCATAGTGTCACAATTTCTCTTTAGCAAGCTAACATCGAAGCAATGATGAATGATGATCGTAATTGATTAGCAGCATCGATGTGTGATATTTGTGGTCTTTGGTCTTTGAACTTGATTTTTTCGGTTTCCGATTTCACAAAAGTTTTTTTTTTTTTGAAAACGTTCACGAATTGTGTGATGGAAAACGAATGTTTGAAAATAAAGTATCGAGAAAAAGAAAGAGAAGAACAATCATTTTAGGGCTTTATTTTTTGTCACAATTTCATCCGATTGTTTCCATTCTCCTTCATTTTGTTGTTGTTTTTTGTTTTATTTCTCTCCATTGTTTCGATTCGAATCTAGCCGTTTTTTCTTTTGTCTTGTTTTTTTTTCGCTTTAGATTTTTTCATACTCAATTCAATAATTCATTCGTAGTGTTTTGTTTTCTTGGTTTCGAAAATGAAATTCACCTCCCCCCCCACTTTGGTCTTGCTCTCTTTTTTGCGTATAGCTAAGGCATCGTTTCTGTTCCGAATCAGATCTGATAACTGAGAGATTCAAAAAAAAAAAAAAAAAAAACACAAAACAAAACGGAAGATGGAAACAAATGTAAAACGGAACATAAAACTATAGAAACGATGATGTTTGTCGAACCGGAAACCTAATGAAACTTTTTACGAATTTTTTTTTTTTCATTTAGTTTTTCCCTCTATTCCATTCCATTTCGGTTCGCTTTTCTTTCTGATTATTGCCTATGCTAAATTCGACTCTATTCGATCAATTGCGGAGACAATGATCAGTACGATACCATAATTTTTTTCCATTTTATCATTTTGTGATACATCATCATTTCGATCGATGTTTCCTCGATCTTTGAAATGATGATGATGATCACTACCAAAACAAAAAAAAAATCTCTAAGAGTTTGGCAAAAGTTTCGATTCCATCATAACAGTTTTTGTCTATCGTATAGTTACGTATCCTAGAGATAATGATCATTTCGATCTTGGTCCATAGACAAGTAGGAGTAGGAGTAGAAGGGAAGAGAAAAAATAAACAAACCCAACAAGAATTACCGATCATACCGATCATAATGATCGTTCACTATCTATTTGAATGATCACTGAAAGATGATGATGATGATGATGGCGATGATGATGATCTCTAAATGATCGATCGTAAATCATCACTCCAATCTTTCGGAGATCGAAGAAGACCTAGAGATTCGGATCTAATCTTTTAGAATTCTTTACGATCACATTTTTTTTTTCGTTCGAACGTTCAAAAATCGAACACAAAGTGAAACGAATGCGAACGAGATATTAACTTCAAAATCAATGGACTAGATTGCGTATAAAGTTTTGAAAAAGGTGATGAGTATGAATGGAACAAAAAAAAAAGCAAATACTCAACAGAATAGATCAAATTCATTTCAAATGTTTGATTTTTAAATCTGTACTAGAATCTTCGTCAGATAGCGAGAGAGAGAGAGAGAGAGAAAACCTTATCGAATCGATAACGAAAACGATCAATTTTGACCAAGAATCCAAATGATACAAATGATTTCACCAGAAGCAGAGATATGTGTAGGGTGGTTACGATGATAGAGATGATGATGAACAAAAAAACATTACCAAGATCGAAATAAAATTCAAAAAAAAAAAAAAAAAACTAGAAACGAAAAAAAAAAAACACATCTAAATGGAATATTTTAATGTTCTCTTACTAGTTTTTAGATTTGAATCAAAAAAAAAAAGGAAAAAAAAAAAAAAAAAACTCAAATCTCTGGTCTTTTTTTTTTTTTAGATCTAATGTTTTCTCATTCCATCATTACGTTTCCATTCCATTCCATTCCATTCCATTCATTCATTCGATTGATTGCTTTTAAAAGTTATCACTTTATCTAGCAATCTTCTGATTCTCTTCACAAAGAATCAGACAAAAGAATAGAGAGAGAGAGAGAGAGAGAGAGAGAGAGAGAGAGAGAGAGAGAGAGAGAGAGAGAGAGATCATTTCAATTCGATTCTGTTTTTTTTATTCTTTCTCTTCTTCCCTTTTGTTCTTAATCATCATCATCATCATCATCATAACCACTATTATTATTATTATTATTATTTTAAATGATAATGATGATTTTGATTGTTACTCTACACTATCGAAATCGTAAAGCGAAAGAAAAAGAAAAACGAAATTCGAATTCGATTCCACATCCATTTCACTGATTCTTGCTCACTCTCTTTCTCTCTCTCTCTCTCTCTCTCTCCTACTTGTCCTTCTCATTCTTTGTCTTCATCTTTTAGATGGTCTAATGGTCTTGATGATTTCAATTCGTTTAGTTTCGGATTCTAATGATTCTATCGGTATTGCAAGATTGAGAGAGAGAGAGAGAGAAAAAAAATAAAAACGATAGACCATCATCATCATCGGTGACATATTCGTTGATGAATCAAACAATTTTAGATTTTGTTTATATCTTTGGTTTGGGGTAGGAAGAAAAAATAATAATATCATTTTAGCAAAAATAGTAATATAAATAGCATTTTTATCGTCTTCATCATCATCATCATCGTTATCAATCTTTCAGAGTTAGTTTCATTTGTATTGGATAGAAATTGATTGAAACAAGAGAATTGAATCGAATCCATTCGATGATTGTGTAATCGAAAAAAAAAAAAAATGCGAATGCGAAAGCGAATCGTTTGATTCTATCCATTTGAATGTGTTCGCACCAACACACACACACACACACACCACAAAACGCAACGAAACTCGTTAAGCAATATGAAAAGAATCGAATCGCGCGAGAACGGAAAACACAAAAATTTCAATTTTGACAATAAAAGAATTAAAAACGAACAATATTTCCTTTTCTCTCTCTCTCTCTTTTTTTTTCGCATTTAATCATCTTCTCTTCTGTTAGCAATCGTTCATCTTTGGAAAGAATTTTAAAATCGAATTCAATTTAAAGAATTTTAATTCTAAAACCAATTTCATTTTTCATAATGATCGTAATCATCATTGATGATGATTATCTTCACCATTATCTTCATTCTAGATAATTTTGTATTCAATCACTCGCGTACACACACACACATACACACACACAACGAGAATGATTCGATCTGAATAGATTAATTTAATAATCACTTTTCGAATCTACATTCTAGTGGGGGAGGAGGGAAACAAAAAATTTTTTTTTTTTTTTTTTGCATCATTCATTTCCACCATTCTCATCCGTACACTTCCGAGCTCATCGTTCTATCTCTTTCCTTCTCCTTCTCTTTTCTCCTTTTCTCTTCGTTTTGATTGATGATGGATGAAAATTTGATGGGTTTCCATTTAACATTCAAGTATATTCTGACTTGTGAAATTTTTATTTTATCATTATTATTATTATTATTTTTTTTTGGAACGAGCAAAAAAAAACTTTAAAAATCATCAGTTTGTGAAAAAAGATTTCATTAGCCACTTTGTGTGAACTAACACATTGTGAACGCTAGTGAAACGCATCGTTTGTCACAAATCGAGAAGATTGCTATTCCAAAAAAAAAAAAAAAAATAGAATAAAATCAATTCGATCTTTGATCAAGATCGAAGAAAGTAATAATAATAATAATAAGGATGGCGATGGTAATAATAATGGTAGGTAATGATCACGATCGAAAGATGATAATAATCGTCCATCAAAATGTGTTGATGGTGTGTGATATCGTGGATCGAATGCGAATCTTAGGCTAAAAAAAAAAAAGAGAACTGAAATGTAATAAAGAAGAAGAAGAAGAAGAAGAAGAAAGTTCGCTTGATTAATTATTGATTGTCTCTGGAGAGAATTCATTATCGAGAGTGAATTTAAGGGGAAAAAAAAAGAAAAAAGAAAATTTCCGCTCAAACGAAAAATAAAGCGTGAAAAAAAGGAGAAATTCTTTGAAAAAAAATTTTTCAACGATAGCTTTTTTACTACTTATTTGGTGCCGAATGGGAATCCAGAATCGATTAGCTATCATTTCGAATCGAATCGATCTAAAATTTAGTTGGAATTTTTCCCCCCCTCTTCTCTTCTCAATGACAAAGTTAAAAAATAAGGGTAATTATTATTTTGAATCGATTAATTTTGAAAAAAAGGGAAATTTGAATTTTTTTTTGATGTTGATTTCATTGCAAACTAATAACATCACTTTTGACTATGTCATTCTTCATTCTCTTCTCTTAGTTTTGTAACAAGTAAAAAAAAAGAAAAAAAAAGCTAAATCAAATTAATCGAATAGATTACTAAAAATGAAAAAAAAAATTCTGTAGCTAATCTAATAAAGTTTAGTTGTGATGTTTAACGACATTCGACATTCGAGAAGCGTTTCGAAATTCAACAACAGAGGGGGCAGGAATATTCTTTATCGTTTGGAATTTAA
>CP080485.1:735181-802681 GCA_020844145.1 Sarcoptes scabiei
CTCTTCATTGACTACACGAATTTGGTGTTTTATTTTATTTTTTTTTTTAATTTCTAATTCATTTATCCCATCTCAAAATTTGACAAAAAACTTTGTAAAAATGTTCACACAACAACAATCAAAATCTCTCTATTATTGTTATTATTATTATTATTATTATTACTGGTCCTATCGCTTCAACTATACAATTATTATTATCTTTTACGCTTTTGATTTTGTTTGGAATTATTTTTTTTTTCTCTCTAATCTGAATGTTCCATTTAGCTTATCATCTCTCTCTCTCTCTCTCTCTCTCTCTCTCTCTCTCTCTCTTTCTCGGTCCGCTGAAGACTGATTATCGCAACACAAATGCTTAGAATCAGAGCTAAAGAATTGGATTCTCGTCTCGTTTTTTTCCCCTCGCACTTCGATTTCGCACTTTTCTTCTCATTGATTATTGATTGATTCTTGTTTTTTTTTTGTTTGGTCTCCGTTTTTTTCCGATTCGATTCGATCATCATCCTTAGCTATCATCGATTAGATCAGTTTTCTTTTTGACAAAATCGAATCCTATTATGGTAGCTTGTTATGATTGAGAATCTAAATTATGATCCCGAATCGAAATGTTTTCGGCTAGAACACTTGGAATCATGATTATCTCTATGATTATTTTTCTGGTGCAAAATGTAATTCAAATGAAATTCAAATTTGAAAAACTAGGACAAGAAAAATGTAAAGATGTTCTCGTTTTCGGTGTGTGTGTGTGTGTGTGTCGAAGGAAGAGAGAGAGAGAGAGAGAGAGAGAGAGAGAGAGAGAGAGAGAGAAAGATTGAGTAAATTTGTAATAATTGAAATTACAAAATTGTTTAAAGATAAGCAAAATTCGATTGTTTCGAAACATTCGATTGTTTTCATCTCTTCGATTGATTGATTGTCGAACATTTTGGTTTCGATTGATTTCTTTCCAATCAATGGCTGCTATTTTGTAGAAACAGAAGAAAAAAAAAGCAAGCAATGATGATGAAACAACATACTGAAATCAAATAGATTGCTTGATTGTAGGAGAGAGAGAGAGAGAGAGAGAGAGAGAGAACAATTCAAGAACAATTCAAAACAAAGAGAATTGAAAGAGAAAGAAAATTGAATCTCTAAGAATTTATAAAGGAAAAAAAAAATTCTGCAATTGATTAAATCGAATCGATTTCTTTCTCTTCTTCCTTTTCCCGTTACTCTTCATCTTCTTCTTCATCATCATCTGTTTCTTGGGATGCATTCGAATCGAATCGATATTCTTCGTGTCGTAGTTCTAGTGAAGCTATCGAGAAAATTAGTTCCGTTCGATTCATTCCGAATGAAAAGTTAAGCTAAGAAACAATTCCAACTGAGTGTTTGAGAGAGAGAGAGAGAGAGAGAGAGGGGGGGACCAAGTAAAAACTTTTGATTCCTTACTTTGTTCCACTTCTTATTGTCTATGTTTGATTTCTTCGATTCTCATTGTTTACTTTGGTCCCTATTTTGGGCGCATTTTTTTTTATCTCCTCTCCCATTTCGATAGTTAGTTTAGTTTTGATTTCTTTCGTTTAATTTTCATTGATTAGATTTAACATTCTTGATTACTTGATCCCTCCCTCTCTCTCTCTCTCTCTCTCTCTCTCTCTCTCTCTCTCTCTCTCTCTCTCTCTCTCTCTCTCTCTCTCTCTCTCTCTATCACTTTTTCTTTCGGTTCTTTTCTTTTTTTTCTACTGATTGTCTGATTGATCTGCTCCATTAGCTAACGATCGATGATGATGATGATGATGATGATGATCTCTACATTGAGTGAGAAAAAAAAATTCTCTATCGAATTCTGAGAATATCGGAAATGAAGAACAAAACCTACAATTTTCGGATTAATTGAATGTTTGATTGTTTCATTTGACTTTGAAGCTAAAGAGTCAGTGTTGGAATCTCTTTGTGAAAAGTGCGAAGATTAAAAATCGAACCAAACATCTAGGATCATAGAATTTTGATTTCTTTAATCAATCAATTAGTGGAAGTGTTCTTTTTTTCTTAACAATTTCACTACAATTTTGAATCGGATGAAATTCTTTTTTTTTTTTTTTTTGTTTACGTTTGAATTTTTTTTTCAACTTGAAGCAAACTTCCGGTCAGTCATTTTTTGTATTTGAAATGAAAAAAAAATCAGTAGCGCTTTTCATTGTCACATTCTCATTCGAATGATTCTGAAAAAAAAGAAGGAGAAAAAATTGTTCCATTTTACTTCACCGATTTCCAGTAGTCTATTATTATTATTATTATTATTATTTCAAAGATTATCGAATTGATACAAAAACAAAATGGGTAAAACTGAATTGATAAAAAAATGGGAATGGGAAAAAAATTTGAGAGAATCCATTTATCTCTCTCTCTCTCTCTCCTTCGCATTTTCTCTTCTATATGTTCCTGGAATGAAGCTTTTGTTTTCCAAAATCGATCCGAAATAGGAAAAAAAAAAATGCAAAAAATATTGATTTTTTTTCACATTCCAAAAAAAAAAAAATTTTTCTAAATCAGATTTTCAATGATTCTCGAACCCTAACATCACCACCATCATCGCTGCCAACACACTCACACACACACACACATTGACATTGAGATTTCAAAGCTTACTGATGAAACTCAATACGAAATAGATTAGAATTTTTTCCCCTCTCTTAGTTCTGAAACGAGAAACTAAAACTTTTCACATCTATCCTTTATCAAAATCTTTTTCTTATTACTTTTTTATTTTCTCTCCTCTCTCGTTCATCATTGTTTCAATATATACACACATACATACACACAATCGTTTCTCTCTCTCTCTCTCTCTCTCTTTTTTGCTTTTCTGGTTCTTCATCGATTTCAGACCAAAATAGAATTCTAATCGACCGAGAAAATTGAACTAGACATTCTGTCAAACTATCGAAAGAAATAGCGATAGAACGAGAGAGAGAGAGAGATGGATATGGAAAGAGAAACAACAACAACAACAACAACAATAACAAAATTTGGTAACAGTAGCAAAATTGATCGCGCCAAATGAAAACGAAATGATTCGATGATCTGAAACGATGATGATTCGTTTTTTTTTCTCGAACAATTTGATTTCCGCTCACAATATCTTGGTTCTTGGTTTCATTTTGCGTAACTGATACAATTGCTTCTTTTGTTTTCAATCTCTCTTGCCCTCTCTCTCTCTCTCTCTCTCTCTCTCTCTCTCTCTTTCTCTCTCTCTCTCTCTTCGCTCTTCTTCGATCTTTTTAACGCCATCATCATATATCACTTCGGATAGAATTGGTCCGAACAAAAACACTTCGTTTTTTTTTTCTTGTTTCCGAAGTATCGAGTATGGGGAGATGATGGAGAATGAACGATAAACTTTGAGAAAAATCGATAAATTTATTCTCGAAACGAAGAACGAAAAAAAAATAGCAACAAAAACGAAAACGAAAACGAAAATTGAAAAACAAAAAACAAAAACGAAAAACTTCGACCATCGACTAAGGGAGAGTGATGGAATTGAAATTCCCCCCCCCACCCTCCTCCCAAAACAATGAGAATTCCATTGTGATGCTTTAAGAAATCTTTAGAGAATCTAGACAACCAAAATTGATTGCTATTTTTGAATATAGAAAGCTTTTTAGAAGTTTTAGTACTTTTGAAACTTTTAAAATCAAAAAACAACACTACTCCACCTCACCCCTGACGGCCCTCCTCCAAAAAAAAAAAAAAAAAACAATCCCAAAATCCAATCTTCATTTGGTGGATTTTTCTTCTTCTCGATTTCGGTTCCATTCTCAAAATTTATTTAGTTTTGTTTTTTTTTTGTCGTTGGAATCTTTGACAACAAAAAATAGCAATAGAAAAAAAAGTAGTTCTCGTTTTCATTCAATTTGTTTGTAATTATTTTTCAAACCATTCGGCATCCATCTCTCTCTCTCTCTCTCTCTCTCTCTCTCTCTCGTTGCTCTCTTCCATCATTATTTTAGCATTTTTGTCATCTCATTTGACAAATCAAATCAAGCTTGAAACACACACAATATCGAGTGAAAGAGAACAATCAAATCAGAGAGAGAGAGAGAGAGAAAAATAATCTCGAAAATTGTTCTGAAAGTTTAAAACTCAATCAATCACTACTTAGTGGGGGGAGGGATGGGGAAAGAATAAGAAAGGCTGAGAGAATTTCGAAAATTGTCGCTCGTACATCGAACCTCAACCTCGGTAAATGGTTTGCTCGACAATAATCTCGGCACCAAGATGATTGTTTGGCTTTCGAATTCAAAAAAAAAAACGTTAGTTTTTCTTCAATATCTCTTCTAAAACTCTCGCAATCAAAATAGATTGTTTCGAAACCGATTCGTAATTCGATTCGAAACGAGAGCCTAGTTCTAATCTCTAGGCCCGATAGATTTAGATTTTGAAATAATTTTGAAATTGGGCCATAATTTCTTAGATATCGGGTTTGTTTTTTTTTGTCCATAACTCTTCGATTCATTTTGTTTAGCAATTAATTCATTCAGTTACGAGAAGAGAGATTTCAAGAATCCAATCATTTAGTTGAATTACTTCAATAGGATC
Organism: Sarcoptes scabiei; assembly: GCA_020844145.1. Lineage (NCBI taxonomy): Eukaryota > Metazoa > Arthropoda > Arachnida > Sarcoptiformes > Sarcoptidae > Sarcoptes > Sarcoptes scabiei. The sequence goes on from CP080485.1 coordinate 739,757, forward strand.
CAGATTGTTACTTGTTTAAAAATTTTCCAATTTATCTTCACCAAATTTGTTCTGAATTGATTGAATTCACAATTTTCAATTTGATTTTTTTTGGACTGACAAATGGACCGAAAAGATGATTTCATCGATTCGATTTTCGATCCAAATCTTGTTGAAAATATTATTATTATTATTATTATTATTATCGTTGTTGATTGAAGATTATTTTCTCTTCAAATCTCAAGCATAAAAAAAACATCATCACAAATGTCCTTCTATTCCATCTCGATCGAAGAAGATATCAAAATCGTCAAAATTCAAAAGCGCAATTACTTGTGCCTTTCGAAATGAAAATAATAGCTTTGAAGGCTAAGACATTTTTGGATCGTAGCAAAAAAGTATGCTCAGTATGGAACGCTAATAAGCTAAAAGTTTTCAACGAAAGCAAAAGTATATAATAATAATAGTCAAAGCACCTAATTTTCTAAGCAAACTATCTTCAGTGTAGTACACTAGAGTTTGAGACCTCAGAAAAAAAAAACTAAACTTACATATGTTCCACTCTAATACTACCATCATTATCTCCACACAAAAAGTATTTTTTTTTTTCGTACAGAACAGAACACTAAAGTGGACGACATCGAAACAAACGTCGAAAAATGATCATTAGTTTCACCATAATCATTTCGAATTTCTGGTATCCATTATCTTTGCTCTCGATGACCACCACTATCATCATCATCATCATCATCATCGAGAATTCTGGAATCAAACAAAGAAAAAGAGAACCAAAGAGCGACCAAGAGAGAGAGAGAGAGAGAGAGAGAGAGAGAGAGAGAGAGAGAGAGAGAGAGAGAGAGAGAAAAGAGAACTTTTTGATTATCATTCCATCTGATTTCCTCGATTCCTAATGATATCTATCTATCTATCTATCAACGTTCCATTGTTCTGGTCAATCCTTTTTCTTGTTGTTGTTTGTGTTGTTGTTTTTTTTTCTCGGACACTTTTTTTCCCCATTCCATCCTTTTTTCTTCATCATTCCTATTTCCTATTCGTTTTGTTTTATTTTTATTCTCTGTTTTTTCTTTTCGCTGGTTTTTTTTCTCGTTCTCGATTTCGATTCTACTACGATTTTGTTGTTCATTCGTTTCAAACTTCACCATCCTTCCCTTTCTCTCTCTCTCTCTCTCTCTCTCTCTTGCCAAATTTTGTTCCTAAATATTGGATTTCTATGGTTGGATCTTTTTTGTAGTCAACCACATGCACATACACAAACGTATTCATTAGTCTCAATTCTGAAGGAATTTATCCGGAAAAGATCTAAAGAGAGAGAGAGAGAGAGAATATGACTTTGTATGAAGGAAATCACTGCCTAAATACTTTGATTGTTAACTATTTCAATCGATAAATCACTGATTAGATTGTTGAAAATTTGGTCCAATTTCGTTCCTACTTCCTCCTCCTCGAAAGGCTATCCATGTATTGGAATGTTCTCTTTGAACCTAGGAAAAAAAATAGGACCCATTCTAATGATAGGTTTTGATCTTAATCAAACGTTGAAATAGATGAATGATTTGCTTGATGGAGAGATTCTTGATTTCGATTCTTTAATTGATGTTTCATCGAGTGTTCTAAGTTGATTTTTTTTTTCTTTGAGAAACAATTCATTGGAACAATTTTATATTCATTCGTTTCTCTCGTAAACCTATCGTTTGTTTGGGAAAAACAATGAAAACTTTCATGAGACTTAAGGAAAAAATTTTGACTTCTCGTAACCTTTGCTTCGAATGATTGAGAACTTGTGTGAGATTTCGTGAGAAAATTTCTCATTGATCTAAGTTAATCACCATCATCACCATTATCATTATCATTATCAAGGTGATCATCATCAAAATAATAAGAGTTTTAAAAGTAATAATAATAATAATAATAATAATAACGAGAATAATAATTCATTCGTAATCTGATTGTTTAGCATAATCAGATTGAATGAATTTTTTTTTTTAATTTATTTTTTTTTTATTTTCATACCCCATCAGCATTATGATTATTATTACAATAGAGATTAGAGAGAGAGAGAGAAGGAGATGATTGAGGTTAAGATGATGATGATGATGATGATCAAGATGATTATTGGCAAGTTTGATGATCAAGATGATCAAGATGATGATGAAGATATGGTCGAATGAATCGAAAGAATCGCATAGAATTTCGTTTTTTTTTTTGCGTGTGTGTGTATGTGTGTGTTTTCGATCTAGTGAAATAAATTGCTTTGGACTAAATTATTTACGTTTCAAATTCCTATTTCAATGATTCCTTTCTCTCTCTCTCTCTCTCTCTCTCTCTCTCATTCTCTCACTCTTTCGTTTTGGCTATGGTCTCAAATTTTGCTTAGATTGCGTTATTGTTGAATTGAATTCTATCTTTCATTGGTTTTTCATATCTGGTTCGTTCTGGTTTTTTTTCTCTATCGAAAGTCTCTTTCGAAAGAAGTATAGTTTAGATCATCACCATCATCATCATCATCATCATCATAATCATCGAATAGTGTTTGATGAAAATCATCCATCCTTGTGGATTCTTTTTTTTTTGCTTCTGTTTGTTACGAATTTTCATTTGAATTGATTTCAACATTCGTTTCGAACAAAGAGAGAGATAATAATAATTCATTTATCTACTTTTTTTTTTGTTCTTCTAATATTCTCCATTTTTCGAGTCTAGCTGATCTATCAATTTTTTTTTTCTCTCGGTCTCTAGGCCCTCTCCCCGCCCCCTCTTTTTTTACCGATCGTATTTGTTCATTTGAGAATATTTTTTTTTTTTTACGTTTCGTTCGTTCGAATCCTCTCATTTTGTCTTTCTTTTTTCGTTTTTTTTTTTCTATTTGTTTATTTCACACACACACACACTCTAGTTTACAATTGTTTGTTTGTTTGTTTGTTTGCGAATTCGGAATTCTTGAAGCGTACCAAGTCTACTTTGCTAGTCTCTCTCTCTCTCTCTCTCTCTCTCTCTCTCTCTCTCTCTCTCTCTCTCTCTCTCTCTCTATCAATCTATCTTCACTTTGAATTTATTCCATTTAGTTTTCTATTCGATTCGATTTTTATGTTTTCGATGTCTTTCGAAAAAAAAATTGAAAATTCATTGCAATAATTATCGATTCTCTTTATCGATTCGAAGCTCAATCAAAAAAAATTTTTAGAAAGAATTTTCTGGTCTGCTCTCTCTCTCTCTCTCTCTCTCTCTCTCTCTCTCTTTCTTTCTCTCTTTTAATGTCCACAATCGAAATCGGTTCGATGGAAAATGAAATAAAACTAAATAATTAAAAAAAAAAATTAAGAAGAAACTCAATGATTTCTTAGATAGTTTTGATCCTCTCGAACAATTCTAGGTCTTTTGGTTTATTTTCTTGTTTTTTTTTTTTTGTTTTTTTTGGACTTTTGATTGGATATCAATATTTGATTGTTTGTTCTTGGATTCTTTCGAGCTCTTCTTGAATCCAAACCAAAGCCTATCAAATCGACTAGCCAACCTAAACCAAAACCAGAGAGTCGTTTTTGATTTTTAGCTCGATGTTTGTTCATTTGGAAAGTTCTTAGTCTTTTTTTTTTTTTTTTTGTTATTTTTTGCTCTCTCTCTCTCTCTCCTTTCCTTTGGGTTCCGAAATGATTATTCTCATATCCGCTCGAGAAGTTTAGGCTTTTTTAGCTTCTCCACAAAATCATCACTCTCATTGTTTCGGATGCTAGAGTTTTTGATCGGCGATCTCTGTTTCTTTTTTTTTTTGCTCGATTTCTTTGGTATTATGTGATTTCTCTCCCCCATCCTTAGATCTAAACACCCATCTTTTTCGATAAGAATGAAATTGATAGCAAACGACAGAGAGAGAGAGAGGTGAAAAAAAATACCGATTATGAAAGAAAACGAAATTTTCGAAGACAAAGAAGAAAAATAAATGCGAATCTTATTTAATCCCATCAAAGATTTCACTTCCCATTCTCTCCTGCTATCTCTCTTCCGGAGAGAGAGAGATTGAGAAGTTAAACTTTGTCAAGAGATGATCGATAAAGTGACAAAGAGACACAGAGAGAAAGAGAGAGAGAGAGAGAGAGAGAGAGAGAGAGAGAGAGAGAGAGAGAGAGAGAAAAGCAATTATTTAAGTTCCAAAAAAAAAAATTTTTTTTTTGCTTTCCAAATCCAAAAAAAAAGATTCCAAATCGATTGGATTTGATTTGATTCTCTCTTTCTTATTGATCAAATCTTCACCAAAAAGTGTTGTTTTTCATTGAAATTTTTCATCGTCGATTTTTTTTTTTTTTCATTTCACCAATCTCCTCTTCAATTATCTATACTTTTTTTCTGGAGGGGGGGGCGCGAGCGAGGAAAAGAGAATAAAATTTGAACAATCAAAATTTCTCTCCTCCCTTCGTATCGAAATTGATCGAGAACTTAAAAAAAAAATAGAAAAAAAAATCTACCAAAATCTACTATCGATCATTCTTGTCTGAGATTTTTTTTTTTTTTTTGCCAACGTTTTGTGTTAGATCTCTTTCTTGTCTTCGATGAGAGCGATAACGACGAATAGTAATGACATTAGATTATTCTCTTCAGATCAAATTATCTATGCTATCGGAAGAGAACATTGATGATGGTTCGTTGTCACAATGATGACGACGGTTATGTTGATGATGATGGTGATGGTGATGGTGATGGTGATGGTGGTGATCAATGGAATAGCTCGATTGGAACTTTTCAATTGAATCAACTAAATTTGATCGAAATTGAACATTTTGAACCAAAAAAAAGAGAAAAATAAAAGGATCAATTCGCATAGGATTGGAGTGATTCTTAGTGAAAATTCTGGTTGATTCCAAAAAATTTTGACTTTTGACTTTGTTCAAGCTCTTCTTCTTTCAAGCTTCAAGTTTAAACACTTGTATTTCTTCTTCTTCTTCTTCTTCTTCTCCTTCAAAGTAATACTCTAAGATAAGATTCTAAGATCTAGAGTCTAGAGTAGATTCGAAGTCTAAAGAGAGAATCTTATCGTTCCGAGATAAAATCTTTTTGTTTTTTTTTTCTCATCAAATGTTTTTTTTTTATTTTTTGGTTATTGTTTTGGTTCCGTTTTGATATCTGATTCATCGAAATATCTTAGACTTATAAAAGAAAAAACAATGATTATTTCCGTGTCTTGTTTGTCATGTAAATCATTTGGATCATATCAAATCAATCCGATCGCCTATCATCGGTCCTAGAATGATTTCGATATTTCACCATACACCATAGAGAGACCAGAGAGAGAGAGAGAGAGAGAGAGAGAGAGAGAGAGAGAGAGTTTATAGTTTTAGAACCAAAATTTGGTTTTAAAATTTTCAAAAAAAAAAAAAAAAAAATAGTCCAACTTTTTTTTTTGCTTTTTGCTTTTTTCTTTCACCATCTCCGCGTTCACCAATCATCGGTAATTAATCAATTCTAAGATTCTTACCCTAGTGTGTCTGTGTGTGTGTGTGTGTGTGTGTGTGTGCAGCGGGTTTATTTTCGGTTTTTTTTTACAATTCCGATACGATACTAAGATTTTGGTGATAAGAAAATTTCTAACGAGAAAAATTTCTAAATCGGCATCTCATGTGTCGGCACTAATGGAATGAATCTTCGAAACGATCGAATCGGTGATCAAATTCATTGTTATGATAGGATCTAGATGTTGTGTTGTTTTTTTTTTTTTTTTTTTTTGGTTTTGGTTTTGTGGTTCATCTCCGATGGCTCACTTGGCTCCAATTTCTTTCGCACATCCAATTCCATTCATTTATCTTTCCATACGATGTCATTATGGTGTTGGTTTTCGTATATTTTTTTCTTTTTGCATCGATTCTTTGTTTTTTTTTTGTATCGCTCTGAGTGTTTGTTAACATTTTCAATCTAAATTCAATCTCGTTTTCTTTTTTTTTTTTTTTTTTTTTAATATTTGATTCCTTTTTTTCAAAAAATTGTCAAACTTAATCGTTGTTGTCGTTGGTGTTGTTTGTTGTTGGTTGGTTGTACCAAACAGAATCAATCCCTATCCCTATCCCAAAATCAAGTGAAAAGGAAAGTGAAACAATTTTGAAATTTCCACTCGATCATCATCGAATTGAATGAATTGTTTGTGTTTGTTTTGATGTTCAAAATTGAAAATATAGGATTTGAAATTCTCATAACGAATCTAATCAATTCAATATTCGTTCGTTTTGCACTTTACATTTCTCTTCTGTTTGCAATGTTACTGTTTCAAACCGGAAAAAAAAGAAGAAGAAGAAGAAAAAATTTTTTCTTCTTCTATTAGAAAAGTAATCAAAAATTGAAACTTAATTAGTTTGTGAATTGTGAATAGGTACTTGAATTCTTAATGAATTCCGAGAACGTTCTCATTTTCCATTCTGCTTCAAGCTTCTTGAACCTAGAGGGAATATTTTTCTAGATTGATGCTTGTTTGTTTGTTCTTCTCTCTCTCTCTCTCTCTCTCTCTCTCTCTCTCTCTCTACCCCTTCTCTCTATCTTCGACTAGAAAGATCCAGAATCTTGAATTTTGGAACTTTTTTTTTCTGGAAAATTCAGAATTGATTCAATTTGATATAAATTTTTTTTCTTCTCGTTTAAATTATCAAAACAAACAACAAAAACAAAAATAATAATAATAATCGCAATCATAAATCTCCCCCTTCCCCTCGCTCTATCTCACCCAACCGAAACGTTTATATATTCGATCAGATAGATTATGGAAGAAGAAGAGAGAGAGAGAGAGAGAGAGAGAGAGAGAGAAAATGGTCTAAGAAGGAATTTCCGATCGCCAATAGCAAAAAAAAAAAAGATAAAATAAAGAAGAAAGAAAGAGAGGAAAACAAAGAAACCGAAGAATCTAGTTTTTTTTTCTTTGGAAGTCAAAAAAAAAAAAAATTCTTTTTCTCTAGAGATTTCTCTTTTAACAAATGTGTGTGTGTGTGTGTGTTACCATTTTCTTTTGGAACATTTTTTTTATCCCCTTCGATTCTTTTCTCGTTTCGTTTTTTTTTCGCTACCCAAACTTTACAACATTTCTCTGCTTTCTCTCCATTATGATGGTCGAGGGGATGATCGAGTTGGTGGTGGTGGTGGTGGTGGTGATAGTTGTGTGATTATAATCGAGAATGTGTGTGTGTGAAAGAATCTAAGTCTCAATATATTCTTTCGGAGAAGAGGAATTAGAATATGAGAATCGGATTCATTCGGAAATGAGAATAGAAAATACTAAAGAGCGAGAGAGAGAGAGAGAGAGAGAGAGAGAGAGAAGGAAATAGTGACAACAAGAAGCCGGGACCTAACATGGAAATGGGAATGATGAAAAAAAAACATAGAATCCATCTAAAGCTCCTAGAGCCATGCGTTGCTCCATTTGTTTCTTTTCCGGCGATCCAAAACATTCAAGCATTCATAATAATCATTCACTTGATTCTATTCTCACTTCCTCTCTCTCTCTCTCTCTCTCTCTCTCTCTCTCTCTTTCTATTACTCCTTTTTTGCTTTTGAATTAATCTGCCTATTCATTTTATTTCTCTCTCGCTTAGTATATCTAGGGATAACTAGGTCTCTTCTTTTTTTTTGACTCTCACTTTTTATTCTTTCAAGAATAGCTCTTATTATAATTATTATTATTATTCTCTTCTCGCTCTCTCTCTCTTTCTTTGCCTGTTTTTATTCTGAAAATTTTCATAACCAAACAACCAAAAAAAAAAAAAATGGAAAAAAATCTACAACAAAATGTGAAAGAATTCATTGAGAGAATGACGAGAGAATTTTTTCACTCATTTCTTATTTGCTCTCTCTCTCTCTCTCTCTCTCTCCCTTATAGCTTTATTTGAGCTTTGGCGCCTTGTACAGAATTATCTCGCCTTTCTCTCTCTCTCTCTCTCTTTCACTCTATCGCTGTCTCTCTTTCGCTTTCTAGGTCCAACTATCAATTCTATTTCTTTCTGGCTCTAGTAGATTTTCTTATCTAAACTTTCTGGTTATTTTGTTTTGAGCGAGATTCTCTCTCTCTCTCTCTCTCTCTCTCTCTCTCTCTCTCTTTCTCTCTCTCTCTCTTTCTTTCAATGTTTCTTTAGATAACTTTGGATGTGATGATGTTTTTCTTCTAAGAGGAGGTAAACTTTACATCTCTCTCTCTCTCTCTCTTTCTCTCTCTATCTCTGTCCTCGATATCAATCGACCATTTGTGTTTGATGTTTTCGATTGTTTGGTTCGAGTTCAGAATTCTAAGAATCAGTATTGAAGCTTTGGGAAAATGCCTTAGCGAAATTCTTCTTGAAAGCAAAAAATTCTTTTTTTTTTTTTTTGTTCGTTTTCTAATCCGATTCTTAGTTCTTGACTTTGAGATTTATCTCATTTTATATCAGTGTTATATTTCGATCTTCTGCTTCATCTTAATCTCTCCGAAGTGATGATCATTGTACGAATTGTTTTGCTTCATCAATCAGTCCACAACCAAATCGAATTCTTCATTCGATTTTCGGCGGTTTCATTTTCTTCGATTTCCGAAGGAATGCGATCCATTCATTCTTCATTCCATAAGACTTTTTTTCTTATCTAACTTTGAGAATTTATACTCGACACTTGGTAATTGTTTCAAGAATAGCTTCGTTTCGAAATCGAACCTAATCTTAATCACTAAGACTAATCTTCGACGATTCTTGGCTTAATAGCCATCGAATATCATCTCTCTCTCTCTCTCTCTCTCTCTCTCTCTCTCTCTCTCTCTCTCTCTCTCTCTCTCTCTCTCTCTCTCTCTCTCTCTCTCTCTCTCTCTCTATCTCTCGGTGACCATCGGTTTCGTTTAGAGACCTAGTCCTATAGAAGTCCCTCAACTATTGTTCATAGTAATTTTTTGTTGTTGTTGTCTTGATTGAGCTTCTCGAGATTTTATTTCTTTCTACTATTCAATTCTAGTGAAAATCTCTCAACAACCAGATCTAATCATTAGCTATTCAATACGAAAAAAAAAATTTTAATTTTTTCGAAATCGAAATCTCCCAAATCAAAACTCACGTCTTTCTCTCTCTTTTTTTTCTTTCACGTTTTTTTTTTTTACTTTTCTATTTGTTTTTTCTTTTTTGTTTTGCTATTTTGGCTCGAACATTCTCGAACAACAACAAGATCTTCTTCTCAACAACGATGAAGATGATGATGATGATGATTGAACAAAGAACAGAAGAAGAAAAATGAAGAAGAAGAAAGACTAAAAATCTCATCTATAATTATCGTCATCATCATCATCATCATTATCATCATTATTGACCAGAATAACAATCCTACCTTAACAATGAAAACTTTTTTCTTCTTCTTTTTCTTCTTCTAAATCTTCAACGATCAAATAGAATCAAAAAAAAAAAAATATGGTAGAAAGATGAAGAGAGAGAGAGAGAGAGAGAGAGAGAAGAGAAATTGAGTTTGAAAAGAGAATTTCATTATTGAATTTATAGAATGACGAATGAAAGAATCTGAATCATTTGATATTTTTCGTTTTTAGATTTTTTGTTTTTTATCCACATTTCATTCAATCATTTTGTTACTGTTGTCGTTTGGTTTAATAGTTTACTTTCAAAATAGAATATAGAGAACAAAAGAGAAAGAGAAAGAGAGAGAGAGAGAGAGAGAGAGAGAGATGAAGAAATAATCTTCTAATCTCTATGTATCTCTATAATGATGTAGTGAAACCTAGACCATAGTGATGATGATGATAAGGATCATCATCATCATCATTATCATCGAGGATCATCGAATATCACTGACCATCATCAACACTAACATCGTCATCTACACCTGCATTCATCATCGAGTCTAGGTGTGTTGTGCGTATGTGTTGCAACCAGAATATTGAAGATAACCTAAAGGCTAGAAATAGATTCGCTATTTGAATGATATTAGTTTCGATTTTCGAATTTTTTTTTCTCTCCTTCTGACATCGACAGCCAATTGATTGTGTGGAAGAGAATACGATTCTAAATTTTTTTCTTCATTCAAACACATCTTTGAAAAGTGTCATTATCGTCACAAAACTTTCTCATTTCAAACGTAGTGCTATGTCCCTCGTTGATTATTGCCACAAATTCGACAGTATCGATTTTGGTACGGAAATTCTCCGAAGATATATATTTCATCGTAGAATCGAATTGGTACTCAAGCGATTCTCGATTGGATTGGATTACTCAATTTTAGGATCGCCATCGGATCAAGGAGAACATTGGAGATCTGGAATTCGACAATCTCATCAGAATCGAATCCTTCGAGGCTAGATTCCAGAACTAAGATCTTTTCCATTTTCGAGCTACCCTGTAGAATCCGGGCTTTTGTAGAATATTTTTAGATTTCAGAAGCTCGTTTCTACAGGTTTCTTGTCAATGGACCATCTACAATCGTTCGATGTGGACCTCGTTACTCTCTTTTGTACTGGATGAAACAAAAAAAAAAAAAAGATTATAATTCAAAAATTCAGAGAGAAACGTTCAAAAATTTATTGAAAATAAAAATCAAAAAAAAAAACTAAAATAAATTGATTAATGAAATATTTTTTTTCTCTGCCCAATTTCTCAAAAAACTATCTCCTCAGATATCTTCGGTGTATCGCAATCATCTAGTTCTCTATAGAATTGCAACGCATCAACATAGCCTAGATTTTTAAGATGGCCACCGTTCGGTATTCGACCAACCTGACGGAAACCTAAACATTGACAGATGCTGATCGATGATCGATTATTGGCATAGACTAAATTAGTGTAGAGAGCTTTGAAGCCTAACAATCTAGCCAAACGAATACATTCTTTGCCCATAAATTTGCCTAGACCTAAATTTCGATGTTTGGATGCCACTATTAGACCATAGTTGGCTAGATGAGATGATCGGCCTGGAAAATTTGGTTTGATATAGAATCCAGCGGCAACATTTTTTCGATTCGATTTCGATCGAGATGATGATGATGATGATGATGATGATGGGTCGGAAATTTTATTTTCATTGATAATTTCATTGATTACGAAGCAATGATGAGAGAGAAAATATTGTCGAAATTGTTTCGAATCAGTAGTTAATTGGGGATACGATTGACCATCTTCGATTATCTCCTCGAATATCTCAAAAAGACCATCAAAATCCGCTTCGTTGTAGCAATCTAGAATGAATTCTCTACTCTGAATCTCTTTAGAGTGATAGTAAACTGGAAGATTCAATTGTTTTGAGGTCAGCATCAAACAATCTTCCTTCTGATCGTCTCGATTCTCGCCATATGCGCTCGACATTTTTTTTTTTTTGCTTGAAAAAACAAAAACTTTCGAATCGGATTAGAATCCAGAATATTTAGATTTTGGATTCTATGAATCCAAGTGAATCGATTGGATCGATTTAGTTGTTAGTTGATTGTTTTGAAAAGCAAAACAAAAACATCCAATCACACATCACAAACCAGATTTGAAAAAAAAAAATTAAACGTCAGCATTTTGAAACTGGAACAATTTTGGGCACAAAAATATTCAAAATCTGTCAAATTGATCTCTATTTTTTTCAAGCTATTGGTTTATATTTTTCTATTCTACCCAAGTAGGTAGAATCTCTCTCTTCCTTTCTTAGAATGATTGGTTTGCGTGAAGAGGAAAGCCAACACAATGTCTATCCAAATCTCAATGATCAAAGTAATTTATGATGTTTTTTTTATCGAATTCATTTTGTTAAGATTTAAATTATGTTTTTTCTCGATTTTTAGCTTCGCTGAAATCAAATGATTCCTCTCGTATCAAAGGACGTAAAATTAGACGACATACTAAACGTCTCGATAATCTTGATGAAAGTGATGAAGAATTCATCTGTGATAGAAAAAAGATCAGCAAAGATTGCGACTCAAAATCTAATATCGTTTTGAAAGATATTCAGAATCAAGTCAGACCAAAAGAGAGAAGTATTGGCCTTAAATTTCCAAGTACACTTTTGAATACTGGTAAAATTCTGACACATTGGAATGATAGTCAAAAAATGATTGTCGATATGAAGCTAATTGAGCGAACAAATAATATCATTAATAAAATAACTAGTGCTGGTTTGGATAAAAATCAATCCCAACAGAATCGATCAGATGCAATCGAAACTAAACCATTAGAAAAATGGTCCACTGATACGCAAGAATTTAAAACTAATGAAGAAGTTGAAAAAAAATTGCAAGCGATCCAATCTAAATCGGAGATCAAAATCAATACTCCAATCAGGGAAATAAATCCAACAAACATTACGTTGAAAAAATCAATCACCGAAAACGAATCGAATACAACATCAACCGAAATACTTCCGAATTTCAATTCATGGTTGACAAATTTAAGTTCAGCGACTAAAATTGCTGCCTCAGCAACCAAAGTTGTTGCATCATCCACAATGTCACATGCAGCACAAGGATTGATTAATGCACAGAACATTGTATTGAATGTTGGAAATCTACCGGAAACACTTGGTTTTGATCGATCGAATGATTTTAAAAAAGATCTATCAGATTTGAAATCAAATTTAAAAAATGAATTATCGTACAAAGCACCTAAAACTGCTGAGGATTGGGATTCTGGTTGGGAAAATGAACCTATTAGTTTTGCATCGAACAAAAACTCAGACAGAGAAACATCTAATTTTCCGCCAGCATTTAATCTATGCGAGCCAACAGGGAACATTGCTACACCTGCTGATGGTTGGGACGATTGGAATGATGATGAATCCGAACAAGCAATAATTGAAAACAACTCATGTGATTCTTTGATTAAGAAATCTTTCATCGATAACAATATTGTTATAGAATCAGATTTGAATCCAGAAGAGATCGAAGATTTGATCGGGGGTGAAATCCGAAACCTCAACGAAGAACCTACAAAATTATTAAATCAAGAGCAATTTGTATCGCAGTGCAATTTAAAAACTCATTCTGAAACTGAATCAGATCATAAAGATCTTGACAGACGATCTCTCTCAGACTTGGTCACTATGTCTCCAAATACCGATTTTGAACAAGTCTATAGCCTTGAGCCTGTAGATAGAAGCGAAATCGATCCAATTTCATCAGCGAAACTCAATCCAAAAGGTCAGTTGCAGTTTTTGCTTTTCACTATTCATCCTAATTAATATGAATTTTGTGGTAGATCAATTTTCTATTGAGGAAGAGATTTGCGCCAATTCAAATGATCTAGTTTTTGGAAATGAATCCGATGAAAAACAGCCATCAACTCAAATTGAAGAGTCGAACATTGTGTTAAGTCATCAAACTGATGATTTGTATCTAGACGAGAAAGATTCTGTTTTAGAGAATCGTATGGAAGAAAAATTTTATCCTACAATACGACAAGAAAATTGTACAAATTTAGAGCAAAGAACGCTGGAGAAAACAGAGTCACATGTCGATGCAGATGAATTGAATATTGATGCTACAAATTTTTCTGTGATGGATTCAAAAATTTCACCAAACATTGCAACTCAAGGATGGGATAATGATTGGGAAAGTAATGAACAAATAATGTTGTGCGAATCCGATCCCCCTAGGAGCCATCCCAATTCTGATGAAACAAATTTTTCAAAATTAGAGCTAAATGAAGAGCAAAAATTTGATCAGCCGCAAGGATGGGATGACGATTGGAACAATGATGATGAGCCACTGGAAAAGTTGGAACAAGAATCTAAAACTGTTGAATTGAGTCTGGATAATCAAGATTGTCCGAAAAGTGATTCAAAATTAGATACCGAGATCGAAGACTTGAATGATAATTGGAACAAAAATGAACAAATAGTCCAAGAAAACAATCAGAATCTTGATTGCGACCTATTTCATCAAAAAAATCTCAATCTCTCTCATATCGATCACAAAATTGTTAAAAAATCTGAGCCACAAGGATGGGATGACGATTGGAACGATGATGAGCCACTGGAAAAGTTGGACCAAGAATCTAAAACGGAAGAATTGAGTCTGGATAATCAAGATTGTCCCAAAAGTGATTCAAAATTAGATACCGAGATGGAAGACTTGAATGATAATTGGAACAAAAATGAACAAATAGTCCAAGAAATCAATCAGAATCTTGATTGCGACCAATTTCCTAAAAAAAATCTCAATCTTTCCCATATCGATCACAAATTTGCTAAAAAATCTGAGCCACAAGGATGGGATGACGATTGGAACAATGATGATGAGCAAGTGGAAAAGTTGGGACAAGAATCTAAAACTGAAGAATTGAGTCTGTATAATCAAGATGTTCCAATAAGTGATTCAAAATTAGATACCGAGATGGAAGACTTGAATGATAATTGGAACAAAAATGAAGAAAAAGTCCAAGAAATCAATCAGAATCTTGATTTCGACCAATTTCATCAAAAAAATCTCAATCTTTCTCATACCGATCACAAAATTGTTAAAAAATCTGAGCCACAAGGATGGGATGACGATTGGAACGATGGTGAGCCACTGGAAAATTTGGACCAAGAATCTAAAACAGAAGAATTAAGTCTGGATAATCAAGATTTTCCGAAAACTGAATCAAAATCACACTCCGAGATTGAAGATTCGGATGATAATGGGTACAAAAATCAACAAATGGTCCAAGAATTCAATCAAAATCTTGATTACGATCAATTTAGTCAAGAAAATCTCAATTTTTCCCAAATCGATCACAAAATTGTTAAAAAATCTCAACCTCAAGGATGGGATGAAGATTTTCTTAGTGATCAGCAAGATAATATAGAAAGATTAAATCCAGCTAACTACGATCATGATAATGATCAAGACTTCGAGCACAATCATGACGAGGTTCTATTGATTAAACATGAAGTAGTGAAAAAATCTGAACCTCAAGAATGGGGTGATGGCTGGAATGAAAACGATGAACAATCTGATAATATCAATCAATTCTATCTGAGTATTCAGAATCTATCTCCAATTGAAAATGAAATAGTTGGAAAATCTGAATCACAAGAATGGGATGAAAATTTTCCAAGCAACCAGAAAGAGAATTTTAAAAAATTTGGTCTCGCTAACGACAATGAGGATCGGATGGGAGAAAATAGAGACGAAGATTTCACGATCGAGCATAAGATTGTCAAAAAATCTGAACCACAAGGATGGAATGAAGCATGGGAAAACGATGATGAAATTGTTCCGAATAATTTGAATGAAGAATCTTATATCAAAGCTGATGAAATTAATGATCAGATTCAAACTAGAGAAATAGAGTTGCAACATCCAGAAGAATTCAATGATGAATTAATGAATAAGAAAAAGCTTAGTTTCGAAGAATCGAATCTCGAATCCACAATTGATGTCAATGACCTTGATAACGATGATCGTTTTGAATCTAGTGCATGGGATGGTGGATGGGAAAACGATGAACAAGTAGAGATTGGAGAATCTGATTCTGATAAAGTTGATCGAAATCTTAAGATTGAACAAAGAACCGTTGAAAAGTCTCAATCTCAACCCGAATCCGAGAATGTTTGTGGACAAGAAAAAATAATACGTGAGAACATCAATATTGCCGATGATCTGAATGAATCTAAGACAGATAGTAAAATCGAAGTTGAAAAGCTTGAAACACAAGAATGGACAGATAATTTGCATATTAATGATGATTCACCTAAACTGGAAGATTCTGATCGAGATCGATCAGAGATCGGCGATTCGAATATTGATGATGAATCCACTTTGACGCCATTCGAAACATCTAAAAATTCTAAATCTCAAGAATCAATTCGATCCGACAAGAATGAGATTATAGTAGATAATGTCAATAGTGATCCTATGGTACCATTGAAAGAGTCAAATGATAATCCAATTTCGTCCGATATTCAACAAGAATCTGTGAACAAATCCAATTTTCAAGAATTCGACAAAAACGATGAGAAACAAGTCTCGAACAAACCGAAAAATCCATTTCAAATCGATGATCTTAGGCACAAAGATCAAAGCTTGTCTTCTACTACGGCTAGTGATGAAATTGTACAACAATCTCTCCAAAAGGAATGGAATGATAGCTGGGGAAATGGGGAAGAAATCAAATCGAAAAAATCTGACCAGACAGAATGGGATGTTTGGGATGATATTCCGATCGATAAGACCGAAACGATCAGGCCACCGACATCATCAAATCTTAATACCAGAGCGAAGAATCAAGCAGGAAATTGGCATCAAAAAAGTCAGAACAACTTAAATGCTTCGGAAAAGCCGAAATTTATTCTAGTTGATCGATTCGAGAATACTGAATTAAAACGTATGGATAGATCTAAACCTAAATTCACAATGATCGATGATGATTGGAATGATAACGATGAAGGAGATTGGTTCGATGATACCTTGAAACGAATCGACCATAATCCTAATCCGATGCCACAACGATCGATACTAACGAAATCAAATGTTCCGTCCACAACACTGATGCGGCCAGCTTCGTCATCACAAAATCAGCTAAGAGATGATAAAAATAATTTCTCATCGAATTCGAAATCGAATGAAAATTTAGATTTTAAAACTGCAATCAAAACTGCAGCTGTTGCAACCGTTTCGCATGCGGTAAAAAATTGGTCTTTGAATCCGGTTTCGCTACTGGATTCAGTCAGTAAGTGCTAGAATTGTGTTTTTTAGTCTCTATGGATAATCTCAATTCTTGATTTCGAATTCTCTTCTTTCATAGGTAATCTGATTGGTGTTCCATCTGCAGAAGATATGGCTTCCGTTATGCGAGACAAATCTCCACGAAAATCTCTCAATCATTAATCATCTTGATTTTTTTTTTACACTCTTCATTTCGTTGTTTGTTGATTATTTTGAATGTTTTTTTTTTTTTTAAATCCTAAGAAACATCATTGTTGTTATTTTCGGCTCAATTCTTTTACTTCTATTTTTATAAATGAAAATTTTTTCTGAGCAAACAAATTGTTTCATTGATGGAATGATTTTGAAATTAATAAAAATTGATCTTGGATATCTCTTTAAGATTTTTGAAATCTAATTCCATCGAAATCAATCGAATATAACCGATGGATTCGTTTGTTAATAATAACAAAAAAATAGAATATGTTTTCTCAGTGTTCGGAGTGATGTCATCAATTGGTATTTTTTCATTGATTGCCTCTCCTTCCCCCATTTTTCAATCGTTTTCGCTATAAGATTCTGTTGTTTTCGTTTTTTTTGTTGTTGTTGTTCCATCCCCTTCTCCACCACAAATTCTTTCTCTTTTCATAGTTTATTAATTTGAGAAACGAAAAAATTAAAAAATACGTAATCTCGATATCATTGATTTTAATTTGATCGACTTTTTTCTCTTTTGTCGTCTGTCATTCTAGATTACTGTCACTTTTTTTTTTTTTTGAATCTTTTCTTTCTCTATCGATTCCGTTTTGAGTGTTTTATTGTCTTGATCGGTTTGGATATTTAATTGTTTTTCGTTAAGCTTAATGAAACGCTTAGGGTCTATACCGATTTCTTCATTCTTCGATTCTTGACGTCTCCAGACATGATCTTTTCGGAGCAATCAATCAGCAAAAAACACCGACAACAACATAGCTTTCATTCTGTTCTTATTTATTGGATCAAATTAGTAGATTATAATCTAACGCGAACGAAAAACTTCGACGCGAATCTAATAAAACTTTGTTGCTGCTGCTGCTGCTGACCAGACGACGATGGAGCATTGATTTTTTAATTGAATTTTTTAAAATTTCCAATTCGAAAATTTCTGAATCATAAAAGTATTGATTCCCTTCGGTTCGATAGCTTCATGGTCGATTGATCATGATGATGCTCGATCAATCAAGGTGAGAAGTTTATCTTGTCCGAAAACTATTTTAATTAGTATTTCTCATCGTTTACAGATTTCCTTCTCTTTAGCGACGTTAATTTGTTCAAAAAGATGATCTGAATGATAGCGATTGATTTCCATGCCTAGAGCAAATTTGATTGCCGAATCATTTTCGATTAGAGATTTAGATTATAGTCTTGAAAAATCTCAAAATTTTTCCCCAGCTCTACTATGAAGAGCGATTTCGTTCGATTTTCTTGGAAAAACTCGATCAATCGAAATCATTCAAGACTTGTCGTGGTCCAAAATCTCGCATCTTCGATCCATTCAAATCTTATTTCAATCGCTTTGATTCTACAAACTCTACCTCAACTTTTATTATTTATTTCTTTCGTACTATCTTCATCTCATAACATTCATAGTTCGGCTTTTGAATTATTTCACCGATATGCAGAGATACCTTGCGGTCACATCCCTCCGAAACCTGATCAAGTATGATTAATTATTAGACGATCAATCATCAATGAAATAATCATCTGGATGAAAAAATTTAAAAAAATTTCATTGCTCTTCTTAGATACGATTCGCTCATATTCGTAACAAAAATCATAGTAGCCGATGGAGAGGCAAACGACAATTATCTTCGATTCGAAATTTGCGGATTAAATTCTTCTATGATGATAGCATCGAAACGATAACCAAAGAGAAATTTCTCATCATTGATGTATGTTCGATTAGAGTTATTATCTTTTAATGAAATCAATCAAATAAGTCAATTTTTTTTGTTCGTCTCACATTTATCCATTAGAAAGTCGTCCTCCCTGAAGCGATCAATTATTGGCAACAAGCCTTGTTTGTTGAACCCTTCGATGTGCCTATCAGACTTAATCGGTTCGTTCATCGGATTGATTTTTTTCCATATTGAATTTATTTCTCTTCCTTTCTTTTGAATGAAGCCGTTGTATTCGTGACAATACCGATTATTATTTGGGAATCAATCAAGATTATTGTATTGAGGGATGCCAAGAACATACGTTTTGTGGGGAAGTGATAATTCCAGATCATCATCTTGATGTAAGCTCTCTTGAATTCATTTTATTTATTCCTTGGCAAAAAATGATTGTGTTCAAATCAATCGAATAGGATTGTATTGTCTGTGATGAATTCGGTAATAATTGTAGTATGAAACCTTCCAATGATTCCTCATCAGAAAATCATAATGATCTTCCCGGAATCAAGGATGCTGATTTTGTTTTCTACATTTCCACATTACAATCGATACGTTGCAGTAAGGGCAGTACTATAGCCTACGCTGCACATTGTCAACAAGACATCGTATTGAATAGGTGTGTTAGTATTCAAATTTTGAATTCAGTTTTGAATAATTTTAAAAAAACTTTTCGCATTTTCTTGTCAAAGACCCATCGCTGGACATGCAAACATTTGTCCGGATTTGATCTCAACCAGACCAAGAGATCTTGAGACATTGATTTCAACCTTCAAACATGAAATATTACATGCTCTTGGTTTTTCAGTCTCGTTGTATGCGTTCTACAGAGATTCCGAAGGCAATCGGATAGGTTCCACTAATCAAGCTAAAAATATTCCTAATACTAATTCGAGTAATCGGACAAGTTTCACTCCGAACGCTGGATCGATGTTGAAAATCAGTAAAAAAGTTCTATTACGAGTGGAAAGAAAAAATTGGAAAGTTAGAGGTGGAACCTTAACGAACAGCGTTTTCGTTATCTCCACTCCTAATGTTGTGGTAATTTAAGCGATAAAATAAATTATTCGATTCTTTTAAAATTCTTTGAAATTTTCCCTTCAGCGAGAAGTTCGGAATCATTTCAATTGCTCTCTATTGGAAGGAGCTGAGCTAGAGAATCAAGGTGAAGATGGAACATTGTTGACGCATTGGGAGAAACGATTGTTCGAGAACGAAGCGATGACTGGTACTCATACTCAAAATCCCGTATATTCTCGGATAACTTTAGCTTTGATGGAAGATACCGGATGGTATCGTGTCAACTACTCTCTTGCTCAATCATTCAAATGGGGAAAAAATCTTGGTTGTGATTTTGCAATGAAAAGTTGCAAAGAATGGATGGATACTAAACGAGCTCAAAAACAATCAATACATCCTTATTGTGATCGTGTAAAAAAAGATCCTCTACAAACGGAATGTACAGATAATAGAGATTCTGTTGCCTTATGTAATCTACGCCTTTACGATGAAGAATTGAAAGAGAAATTTCAAAATTTCGATCACATCGATAACGTTGGCAACGATACCATTGGATACTATGGTGGATCAGTCATCTTGGCTGATTATTGCCCGTATATCCAAGAATTCACTTGGAAGCAAAACAATGCCACTGTTCGAGGATCGAAATGTTCGTTTGTTGAGAATAATCCGTTGCCGGAAAAAAATTTCGCTCTAGAACAATATGGTTTCAATTCACGTTGCATCAATCATGGTGAAGAGCAGTGGATTGAAAGAAATTGTTTCGAGGTATTTCTCGCTCAATATACCTTAAAGAGATTCAAAAACTATCTTTGTTTTTATTGCGACTTTTTTTCCTCGAATAGATTCGACAATGGCAACATTGGGGATCTGGCTGTTATCAATATCAGTGTTCCGAAGATGGATTTCTTGATCTATTGATAAATAATCATACTTTTCGATGTCTCTACGAGAATCAAGAGATCAAAATACAATTGTCTTTCAATGATTGGCTACATAGAGGATCAATCATTTGTCCTAAGTGTGAACAAATTTGTTCGGTATGAGAGAGTTGTTCAATAAAGCGTTCGTTTGATGAATATAATTCTAATCAATCGTTTTTTTTTTTTTGTTTCAGGAATGTAAAAATCTAGATCAAGAAAGTATTCAAAAACTCAAGAATCAAATCATTTATTCACGCGACTATCTTAAATGTTCCGCGATGTCGATAGATTACTATTCGAATCATCATCTAGCTGTGATATCATTATTCTCTCTCTACTATATTTTCTTTTCGATAGAATCTTCTTTTTCGATTAATTCAAAAACATCGAGCATCTTTTTTATTTGAGAGAGCTTAATTTTATCGAATCATTTTGATTTGAATTCATTGCTTATCGAATTGAATAATTTTGTGTACTAATAAAATGACTATTTCTAATGAAGATTAAATTCAATTCGATGAGATTTTTTTTGTAGAACCTAGAGGCATTTTTTATTAAAATTTAATAGAATAGAAAAAATAAGAAACAAAAACTTTACTGCTTTTATTGCTTACAACAACATAATTGCCGAGGATTTAATTATCACACAATGAATATAGAATTTGAACACAAAACAAATCGTAGTGATTGGAATAATTGAATGATGAATTTCGGAAACATCCGCTGGATTTCAAAGCTGAAACATTCTAAACTTCATTGCTTATTTTTCTATCTTTAATATTCTCAGTCTCAGGATCTAATTCTCTAAGTTCTGGCTCTGAATAATATTCCATATCATCTTCAGAGATATCTTCGATCTCTGGCCGATTGATCATCGTTGGTATGCTATAGATTCGTTCTGCTAAGTCCGTAAATGATGTCTGCCTCGATGATTTGTTGATGAATCTTAATTGTTTTCCCAACGATACTTGACCATCGCCGAAAAATGAATCGTTTGATAGGATTGATAATTTTCGGCAACGATCTTTCTGTAGAAAATTCATTATTGATCGCTGTTTGGCTAGGGTCATTGTACTGAATACAGCTTTGCCATGATGATAGCCAACGTTCATGATTTCTTTGAAACTTTTAAATTGTAAAGTTTTGAATCCATCGATTGGTGGGCGAATATACATGCAGTAATCAGAACTTTTTACTTCTTCCAACTGTTTTTCACAGCAAACATAAGCTAAACGTGATTGAATTTCGGGAAGATTTGGCACTCTAACAGGCTCGGTGAATGGATTCCAACGCTTCCACAAAAGCCACCAACCATTCAAAGTGTCTCCATAATTCGTAAGATCTGTATTATCTTGACTACCTACATCGATGGCCATTATTGTTTCAGCACCCATGACATCGTGCATTATATCTGCAGGCAAATTGTTAACATAACCTCCATCGAGAAGAAGATGGCCATCGGTAGGATCACAAAGTGGTGGAAGATAGCCAGATAAGGACATACTTGCGCGAACATAACGCCACAATGATCCATGACGATGTGTCCGAGGACAGCTATTGGTGATATCAGTGGTAACTGTGAAATACGGTAGCCAAAGATCTTCAACTTGTACTTCACCAAAAACATCATAAATAGACTTGTTGAAAGCGCTACCAGTGAACATAGCTGTGGATGGATAGGTTAGATCTAGTATCTGATTCCAATAAGAAGTCATTCCATTGGACCAGGATTGAGCTTTTTGTATGAATGTCGTTAGATTGTTTTCCATGCACCATAATGCACCCATAAATGCTCCAATACTAACACCTCCTACCATATCTATCGGTAGGCCAGCTTCATTGATAGCTTTGATCATTCCAACATGAGCTATTCCTCGAGCTCCTCCACCTCCAAGGACTAAACCGATCGATGTTCCGGTTAAAAATCGAGCTAATCTTGAGAAATCGGAAAATATCGAAGGCTGATGATTTTTCATCTCGTTTTCGTAATATTCTCGCAATTTCAATGATGATCTTTTCACAAACAACCGTTTAGGACAACGTATATGATGATTGGAAGAGCACCAATCTCTCATATTTAACCATTTGACAGTATTCTTAGGTGCTGGTCCATCAAATTTGTGTAATAATACGAGTTCTTTTTGAGTTCTAATTGAAAGATATTGAAGTTGCTTTTCAACTTCTCCTACAGAAGGTTCTTGATCTCCAAGGCCTACAATCAAGATGCAATCAGCTTGTCGGATACATCGCTGTGTCCAAGCGGAAAATCCTTTATCACATTGATAGAGAACAATTTTGTTCTTGTCTTCTTGAATTCCAAGCCAATGACAAAGACGATATTCTGATTGCCGGTCTAAAGCACCAGCACCGAGAGTTTTTTTAACAAAATCGGAAGTGAGAAGAGCAACAGAACCGATGGCTGTTAAAGCATAGTAGAGTTCATAAGAAAATGCGTCTGGTACATCATCTGAAATCGATAACACAGCAACGGTTGAAAAGTTAGACCCCGATGGCCGAGAACCCATGTCAGAAATCTTCCCATTATTAATTCCGTGAAGATTTGCACCCACTAACAAACGATGTCCGAGCAAATGAATCAATCGAGTCACAACAACAGGATATTTGACTTTAATGGTTTCAAGTAACCCATCAGGCAGCTTAGCTAGCTCAGAATCTCGAACAGCAATGACGGTTGAGGAGCGAGGTGTCTGAGTGACTAGTTCAACAATACCCACAAGATCACCTTTACCGTATTCACCGACTAATTGAAGTTTACCGTTGGGTTGTGTGATAACGGAACGAAGACGACCACTCAAAACAATATAAGTACAATCAGATTGCGCTCCATTTCGATAAATAGCTCGACCCGAATCGTAATGTACCCAATCGAGAGCAAAATCTATCTGTCTTACAAATGTTGAAAGTCTTTGAATTACGGTATGAGCCAAACTCAAAACAACTTCCGGATGCTTTGACATTATTTTATAGGCATTTTCTTTTGAGACAACTGCAACTTTACAATTTTGTTTAGTTTTGACAGTGAAAATGGATTCTTCTCCAGTCAAAACATCTAGTGCACCAATTAATTCACCAGGATAAACTGAATAAAGGTAATTTTCTTCATCAGTATCAATCAATTTTTGAGAGACTGTTATTGAACCGGAAATCAGAAATATCAAATTGTTTTCATCATGGGTTTCTTCTGAAGCGAGACAAACATCTCGTAGAAATTCTTTGATTTGAATGTATTTTTTTAATAAGGTACCATCTTCTAAATTTAATATAATTTTCAAATCGTTCACAGCCATATTGACTATTTCATCATAGCTCATTCCAGCGGTTCGATCGTCACCAAGAACAGATTTTTTTCTTTTCATAATGAATCGAGATCGATCATCTTGAATGAAATTTTGTTTCGATGTGAACTTTGGTGACGATGTTGTCGATTGAAAATGATTAGTCTGCTGTTGGTTTTGAGGATGATGAATTTCATGAGATTTATCTACATCCATCCTAATCAATTCACTAAGTTCAATTGCATCGGCATTTGAATAGGATCTGTGATGAGATTTACGATTAATCGAATGACTCGGACTTGATTTTTTCATAAGATTGGCATTGACATTGATAAATGAACGCTTTGGATTAGGTATTCCAGCATTAACTAGCTGAGTGGTTAAACCAAGATATTTATAGAGAGAAGTAAAAGTGACTCGCTGCAATCGGACCATGATGATTTGAACAACTCTTACTAACATTTCTGGATATTCATCAACAATTTGCTTTAATACACTCATTTTAAGACGCAAAATTTGGCTATCTTTCACTGCTGAAGCGGATACAGTTTTAAAATGTGATGGATAGCCGCTCAGAAAATCCATCACAGATAGCATACTGGCTATCGATTCGCCAGGATGCACATTTTTCAAAGTCAACATCGATCCATCAGTTTCCGTCAAGAATACTTTGATTTCACCCGTTTTCACTATATAAATACTATTGTCTGAATCACCGATATTGAAAAGAAACTCTCCTTGAATCAAATTGATGATTTCTATCTTCTGGCAAAGACGTAAAAATAATGGCTTTTCAAAGAAACCGAAAACTCTGATACTTTTGACCATATAGATCAATTCGTCGGGAAGATCATGTAGATCAGAATCATAGAGATCTTCTTTCAAAAACGCTTGAGACGGTTCTTTAACTTTCAATTCTAAAGGCTGAATTTCTTTTTTAATTTGCAACAATTTCTTAGCGAATTTCAAAACCATTTGCCTCTTCTTTCCTCGTGGTTTTTCTACAATGATAGATTGAAATAAATGATGTTCAGAAGGAATGAAAATTTTTAATTTATCACAATTACTAACCATTGCCCTGGATTGAAGATCGAACTTTTCGTAACATTTTTCGTCCGAAAAACATCACTTTATCTCTTTTACGAAAACGAGGCTTAGAATTATCCGGCAATATTGAAACTTTTTTACGAATTTTAGCGAAGAAAAAGCATAGAAAATAAACGAGTGATATTAATAGCAATAGGCTAGTATAAAAATAGAATGTCATCGGATTTCGAAACGAAAGATTCCGATGATCTAGATAGATGTTGTAGATTGTCTCCGTAAGAATATGCATCTGATGATGTTTGAATGCATCGAGATGGAAAAAATTTTGAGGTTCCATAATCACAGAGCTTTATATCTTTTATATCAATTGAATCGCATCGAAAAAATGGAGAATTTGAATTCACAAACGCGAGCGAAAAAAAAATCGCTATCAATATCGTAATGATGGTATAGAATTTATTTTTCCCGATTCCTATTTCCCAGATCAATTTCGATTGATGAAGATTCGAAGATTTGATAACATTTTCGATTGACAATATCTTATCGAAGAAAAAAAAACAGCAAAACAACTCGATTCATCCAAAACAGACGATGACGACGACGATGATGATGATGATTACAATCGAAGGCAACCAAAGTGAATAAAAATCGATTGAAAATCAAAATTTGTTTTCTTCTATTTTTTGTTTTTGTTGTTTTCTTTTTTAGGTTGAGAACATCATCCGAGATGTCTGGAGGATATTCGGATGCTCGGCTTTGAGAGTTTACAATCCACAATCAAGATCCGTTTCATTGATTCATTTTTATTGGTTTAAGTTTTGGTTCCAATATAAAAAAACAGTCCGATTATTTCACAAAAATCGTCAAAATTTTTTTCCCAAAATTCCCAACTAGGTTTGTGTTTTGTTTCGAATTTTTTGTGTCAATAAAAAAAAAAAGTTTTCCTCCTCTTCGCTTCGATCTTTGATTTCTCTTATAAACAGCACTTCTCTTAGCTCTGTTAACTTTAAGTTCGTTCTTATCTCGAGAGATGGCAATCTAGATTGCCCAAAACTGATCAATGCGAATTTTGAAAAAATTCAATTTTTTTTTTTACAAAATTTGAAATTAAAAATATTATGAATCGATTGCTTAGAGAAAAATTGAAGAGAAAAGGGTAGAAAAAAATTAAAAAGAAAGTAATTTAGAAACAAAGAGTTTTGGTTTGATCCAACGATCAAACATTGGGCTAGTTTAGATGGAATCTCTTTAATCGAGACTAATCGAGTAAGACTTCCGTTTTGAGCTCTCCACATTTTGAACCTTTCATTTTGAAGATGGAATTTTTAGGGAAAAAAAACAATCTTCCGCTTGATGATGTATCGGATGGATTGTTTCATTTGAAACAATCGATTAATTATTAATATTCTCTTTCTATCTCACTATTGAGCTCTTGCTTTAGCATCATCCAGGAACCTTATGCGATCGAGCAAATGAAAAGAAAAACCCCAAAATTCTAAAACCAAGCAAAAAAGTTTGGGTAGGTTTATCTGTTCGATTTCTGAGGTGAGGTGTTATTTTCGATTTGGAAATAACCCATTGTTTCTGTTTCTTCTCTTTATTCTATATTCGATCTATTCGAATATTTGATTGATAATCTCATAACGATCAAGAAATTGATCGTTTTCCAATCCTTCATCTCCATCTTCGTTTTCAATTCATCAAAAAGATTTGTCATATTACGAAGTATTATCGAAACAAAGATATTGAATGGAAGTTTCCTAAAAAAAAAAATTCACATTTGTTTGTTTGAATCCTTCTCTATTCATTAAAGCAGATGATCAAAAATTTATATCTCTGTCGATTCTATTTGATATTTGTTAGTGTTTGTAAGCGTTTAAAAATATTTGTATTCTTATTCCATTGAAATACAAAAACATCATCAAGCATCTATGCAATCGAAAATGAAAGCAAACATAAATCATCATAATCATCCATAATAACCATCTAGATCATTCATCAGAGAGAAGCTTTCAAATTCGATGCAATTTACCCACCCCACCCCCTCTCTTCTCGAACTAGTATCTAAATATTTTTTACAACGGAACACCAAAGAGATAGCTAGACAAAAGAGAGTGTCGAGTTTTGTGGTGTTGAAAAAAAACTAACACTAATCCTAATCATCATCTAGTATTACTGTTGCAATGATTATTATTCTTATTGTTGACGTTTTCATCAACAACAACAACAACAAAAACAACAACAATCATAGACTCGAACAAAGAACCTTCTCTTCTCTCAAGAATAATATTGAATTAATCTTTCTCTATGAAAAAAAACTGAATTGAAGAAATGAGAAAAAAAAAGAAAGAAGAAGAAGAAAAAAAAACGAATAATTCCAGATTAGGTATTTTAATTTTCACCAAAAATTTTCCATTCCAATAGCAAAAAAAATTTCATTGCTCGAATTCTATTTGATTCTGTTTATTTTTTCTCGATGAAAAATCGAAAAAAAAAACAAAGAAAAGCATTTAAAAGAAGAAGAAGAAGAATCGTTTTCGATTGCCTCATCTTTTTGAAGTTCTCGAACCTCGAAGTGAATGTCGATGAAACTCTTCAACTTCGTTGACTAACTTCGTTTCGATAGACTTTCGATTCTATCGCAAACATTAGTTTATTCATTTTATCAATACCAAAAAGAATCGGCAACGGGAAAAAGGCAAGAATTGAATGAATTGAATTCAATGAAAAAGTAAAGAGAATATGACAGAGACAAGAATCTTCCTTCCTTCCTTTCTTCCTTATACTTTCTTTTCTTTTTTTTTTTTTTTTTGCTCTTCCCACATTTTTAATTCGAAATAGATAATTACTTTCGATTCGATTTGATTTGAAATTTTCTAATCTAATCAATTCGAATTCGATTCTGGAAAGAATCTAAAATGATCGAAAATTCTATGACTTCACAATCAATGAGATAATGTTTCCTGTTTTATCTCAATCAAAATTTCTCTCTCTCTCTCTCTCTCTCTCTCTCTCTCTCTCTGAGTGCTTCAAAAATCGAAAAAAAATTTTTCTTCTTCTCCTCGAATGAATAAATAAAGGAATAAATTTGTTGCCTTTGCGCTATCCGAAACAAACATTGAGAAATTAATCAATCAATCAATTTTGTTTCATAAGCAATGAACTTTCACAATCTTTCACAATCTTTCACTCTTTCGCTCTCTCTCTCTCTCTCTCTCTCTCTCTCTCTCTCTCTCTCTCTCTCTCTCGTTGTTGTTGAGTTCAAATCAACATCAAGATTCTCTCCGATGGGATCATGGGATTTCCGATCCATTCCGATCATCCGTAAATATATCCTTTCCATCTCAAATCATTCCCTTCATCATCATCATAATCATCTTTATCATCAGATCCTCGTTCAATATCTCAATCTTTAGCTTATTATTTATGTTTCATCACCGGAAATTATCAAGGGATCTTCGTTGATGTTGATGAATTCCCGAATGACCCTTTAGAACCAATGACCTCTCTTGCTAGAATCTCTCTCTCTCTCTCTATTTTCTCTTTTCTAAAGATTCCATCGATCTTTTTATTTCTTCAGGTGTCTCGATCATCTTCTTCAAGATATTCTTGAAGAAAGATGAGACTAGAAATGAAAGAGGAGAAGATAATTTCCGAAATTCATAAATTAATCTGAAATCGATGATCGAATGTCATCATGTTGATTCGTACCATACTATTCTGTTTGATGGGATAATGATCTAAACCAAATAATCGTTTGATTTGAAACTTGATCGCAAAAAAAAAAAAAAAAAAAGAGAGACTGTGATGGACTGAATAATCTGATCAAACATGCGCTTCAATTCTCTAGACTCTAATTGAATCGAGAGTATAGAATTGAATCCAACCCGTAATCGTATAGGAATATCGAAATCAGTAGAGATGGATCACTTATTTCCTTCTCCATCTCTTCGATGGTAAAATGAATAAACAATGAGAAACAATAACCACAAGAGACAATATGTCTTCGAAAGAAAAGAAAGAAAGAGAGAGAGAGAAGAGAAAGATTGAATATGTAATAAGAAAATGAATTGAAAAGAGAATATTTTTCTCTATTTTTCTTCTAACCGAAAGAGGGAGGAAAAAGAAGTGAAACAAAAATGGACAAAATTTTGGATATAAAAACGATCGAAACGAAGCGATTCGAATTCGATTCTAAATCTTCGATAGCTTTTTTGGAATTTGGATCGCTCTCTCCCTCTCTCTTTCTCTCTGTGACTCTCTAGAAACTTTGTTCTTTGTCTTTCATTCGATCCGATTTGAGATGATGAATAGCAATTTGATTTGATTTTGATTTGATTTGTTTCCAGAGAGATGATTCGAAATTGATACCAAACATTGTCTTCATAATCATTATCATCATCGTCATCATCATTATCATTAACATCATTATTATCGTTCGTCTGCCATCATAGAAATATCATCGATGTCAATTAATGACAATTAGGATGCCTTCATATGTCTACGAGGTTGATGTTAGTTTTGTTTTGTTTTATGAAAAGAAAAAAATCCACCGAAGATTTATATACCAAACTTCCGATTCTTTGAAAGATTCTTCTCTTTCTCTCTCTCTCTCTCTCTCTCTTCCACCTCCTCTTCAAACGTTTGCGAATTTGTTTGTTGAATTTCAATCGATTGCGCGATTCTTTTTCTCTCTCTCTCTCTCTCTCATTTGCATTTCATCATTCTTGAAATGAATGATAGCGATGGATCTTCTCTTCTCTGATTACTTCCCTCTCATTCATTCAATCAATCATTGGTTTTTTTGTTTGTTTGTTTGTTTGTTCGTTTGTTTTTCTAGTTAGGTTTGGTTAGGGCTGATTAGGTTTAGAGCATTCATTCACTAAGCATTTTATTCTAAATTTCTTGCGGTTAAATTTACCAAAATGAAATTATGAATGAAATTATCATCTCTTTACTTGGAATAAAGTAAGTGTAATTAAAGTTTTTCTCTCTTTCTCTCTCTCTCTCTTTCATTCAGATCGAAGAAAAATTTCAACGAAATTCTAATCCATTTGTTGTTCCAAATTGAAATTTAGATCAAGAATTTTCAAACCAAAAATCGAAACTGTCAATATTTTTTTTTGTTTTTGTTTTTTTGGTTGTGTTTATGCGCGTAGAATTCCACAATGAATCTAGAGAGAATCTAAAGATAATTCTGTTTAATTCGAACCAGTCTTTCTTGATAAATCAATTTTGATGAATCGATCAATTTGGAATGAAATTTTCATAATGATGGATTATAAGCATAGCGATATGAAAGAATCCAAAAAAACAATGTTACATAGTTTCGCTTCGTTTCATTCGGCTAATTTGTCATCGAAATTCTCTCGAAAGCAACGAAAATTTTCCCCATCAATTGATCAATTGGATCATCGATACGATCTTGAGAATCATCTTCTTCATCATCTTCAAAATCATAGCTTACGTGGTCATCATCATCATCATCATCATCATCATCCTCATCATCAACATCAACATTTTCATCGACTTCATCATCACCAATACCAGCACAACTACCCGCAGCGACCAAAACAAATCCATCATTACTTGCATAATCAAATGAAATCATCATTTCGTTCCATTTGGACCATAATCGCATTATCGTTTGTGGTCATTGTTTCTTTGATTCATCGAATCGATTCCAAATCGATCCATCATCTAACAAGTGAATCGTTGATTGATTCCAATAGAAACTTTGTAAGTTTTCAATTCTATTCGCTTTGAATTCCAAAAAGTTTTATCTTAATTTCGATCCATTTTGATGTTACCCTTTTGTTTTGATTTTATCTATGCTTAAATTCGAATCAGAGACGAAGCGGAAATGGAGGGATTTTTTTTTTTTTTTGGAAATCTAGTTCACTTTGTTATTCTCTATCGCCATCATCACGAACTAAATTGAGTTCATTTGGAAGAGAATGAATTAGAACACAAATCTTTGCCATGGATCGAAACAAAACAAATCTACCATTAGTCTGATTAGTCTAGTTTCGAGAGCTGAAGTTTTATGTTCAAAAAAAAAAAAAAATCCAAAAAAGGTTCGATAGAAACAAATGTCTTCTTGTCTCTTCTCTCGATATCCTAGAGTGAAAAGAGAAGAGAAGAAAAAAAAATGTTCCACCAAAAATAAAAAAAAAAAAGTTTGCCCAATTTTGGATCTTTCAATCAAATCAAGATTTTCGATTCAATTTTCAATCTACATAATTAATAAGTGAAACAAAAAACAAAAGATTTCATTTCATTGTTTTTGCTTCGTAATTTCTTTTGTTTGTATAGACATCAAATATGATAATGAAGAACGATGATGATGTGGATGATGATGATGATGATGATGATCATTATCGAGTATTGAATATTGAATATTGAATTTCATTCGTAATGTTGTTTCCGTTTCCGTAAAGTTGAAAAGTTTCAACAAAAACATTTTCGTTCATAAATTTCAAATCAAACATTTCTATTCTGTTAATTTGTTCCATTATTTTTATACTTGTAGGCAAATGAAGATAGTATCGAACGTCAAAGGCTTCCACCTCAACCACAACCTCAAGCTTCAGCTCCAGCTCATCATCATCAGCATCATCATCATCTTAATCTTTTTGGAGAATTAGAACAACCATCGAAACCAATACAACAAGATGATGTTGAACAATTCTCTCAATCTCTTTATACTTCATTAGTGAATAACAACAACAACAACAATAATAATAATAATAATCGTTTTAAAGAAGAAGATGATGATGGTGGTGGTGGGGATGGTATCGGTAGTCGTTTAGTACCGGAAGATGCAATATCGATAATTGATTCAACAGCATCATCATCATCATTGCAACCACCAGGACCACCAACATCATTATCTCAATCATCACCATCATCATCTTTCATCGAGAATATGATAATGTTGGCTAGACAAAATCTAACCGAACCTAATATTGTCCACCTCAATCCTAAAGGTATTATTCGGAACAAAATTTTTTTTTTCTTAATATC
Organism: Sarcoptes scabiei; assembly: GCA_020844145.1. Classification (NCBI taxonomy): domain Eukaryota; kingdom Metazoa; phylum Arthropoda; class Arachnida; order Sarcoptiformes; family Sarcoptidae; genus Sarcoptes; species Sarcoptes scabiei. The sequence continues at coordinate 771,585 of CP080485.1, forward strand.
TAGTTATCTCATTTATATTCGATCAACTCGATCAAATTAAAATGATGATTTATTGATTCGTTTCTCTTTCCAAAACGATCTTCGAAACTGGTAGATTGTATTATTGTCAAAACCGAAGAAGGCGTTTATCGATTGAAAGCCGAAGATGAGAATAATTTGATCTGTGGCCTATATCTAATGGCCAATCCGAATCAATTAGTCGAAATCGAATTTCTTCAATTCGATGTTAGTTGCGATCAAAATGGTCTACTTAGTATCGTTGATGGTTGGGAACTAATGGGACAATTTTTTCCAAGCGTCGAAGATCATCCCTTGCCAAGAGATTCGCGTTATCAAGAATTTTGTGGCGATAACAATCCAAAAAGAGCATTTTTAATGTCACAAAATGTCGGTCTTATTGAGTATCGGATACCTATCGCAGGCGAAGGCTACACAGTTAGAGTGCGATTTCTTGAGAATCCAAAACGTAAGCTAATATTCTCGATTGGATTTTGTTCGAAGTTTAAAGTTTGTTCTCCACTCGATCCAAATCAAATTGTCTAATTTGTTTAAAAAAAAAAAAAACAAACACAAACTGTAATATAGCTTGCAATACAATCATTCAAGGTCTAGATTATGGAATCTATACGCTAAGAAATTATGGCCGTCGAATCAATTGTACGATGTCGATTCTTTTCGGTGCTACCTTTCGTATTATGTCGATGAATGTTGGACAAAGCTATCGTCGTTTAGAGAATATTATTCATTCGCCACGTAACTATGTTCTCGAGACTGGTATCATCAAAAAGGTGAGCGAATTAGTCGAATTGAGACGATTTCGAGCGTGAAACAAAAAAAAAATAGATCAAAATTTTTCTATTTTTTTTAACTCGTTCTCTCTCTCTCTCACTTTTTTGCTATTGTTAATTGAAATAAATTTCGATAAATAAAAGTGTAAGAAACGAGATATGAATGATTATGTGGAATTCCGTGGCGGTCATGGTCTCGACACTCAATTGATGCAGATAGGCGATGATGTTTGCGGTTTCCGACCTTTTCCTTGTATGTATCTAACTATCTATTTGTAATAGATAGCGTAGAGAATAAAGATTTGGAATTTTTTTTTTTCAATTAATTTCTTCTCGATCATCGATTGTTTTTTTTTCTCAATTTTCTTCATTTCTAGATAAAAGACGTTTCACATTGATGTGTACGAACACTGCAGTCCGTTTGGTATCAAGCGGTCAATATGATAATCAAATCGAATTCGGTTATGAACCAATGTTGGATATGGAACCACCGCAACCTCCATTACCACCAGCTTCGTTGGTTTGTTAAGGACTGTTTCATTTGGATCTCTATTCGGATCGAATCTTATATCGAATCGATAATTATCTCGAAAAAACATAATTCCACAATCGAAAAGTTTCGAAAGAAAAAAAAATGAAAAAAGAAAATGAAAGAGAGAGAGAGAGAGAGAGAGAGAGAGAGGGAGAGAGAATGACTGATTTGCCCAAAAGAAACCAGATAATTTGGTATTATCCACCACACCCATAATTATTTTTTTCCCCACATCACCATCCACATCAACATTGGCCCTACGATCCTCGGTCCTCGAAACATTCTCATATCTTATCATTTTTTTTTTTTTTGAATACAAAATCCTATGAATTATATAGCCATTCTGATTCCTTACTATAATAACTATTGTTACTGATCGCTATTTATTATTCCATCAGCTTGATCATCATTTTGATCTATTGATGTTTCGAGATGAAATTTGATCATCAAAATTAAAAATTAAAGAAAAAACCAAAAACAAAAAAACAATGTCATCAAACACATTTTCTTCTTAAATCTGAATGTTACTTTTCTTTCCTCGCTAGTATGTTTGGATAGCGGTGGGCGTATGTTTATCTTTTGTTTTTCTTTTTAGATAGAATTTCCAAAAAAAAAAAAAATATAAAAATAAAAATAAAAAAAAAATTATTATAATTTAGGGACCATTTTTTTAGTGATCAATCAATCAATCTATCTTTATGCCATTGTAGAACTCTACGATGTAAAGTTGACGTTACGAACGATTGAAAACTTAATCGATAGTAAATTGATACCCAAATTTTAGAGAAGATTTTTTTTCTTTGCTTTCCTTTTTTTTTTCTTTTGAAGAGAGACTATTTTTAGCCATTTCCAACTAGGCTGTTGAGAATATTTAGCTTATGGAATTTTTACCCTAATTATTATCGATGGTTTTTGGAGAGAGAGAGAGAGAGAGAGAGAGAGAGAGAGAGCAGGGGAGTTCGAAATGAACCAATGGAATCGGATTGTAGAGTTCGAGGTCCCCCCCCAAATTTGAAGTCCCTATTATTCCAAAGATGGAAATTCAACCAGAAATTGTTTATTCTTGGAATTTTTCGAATAAAATTTGGTGTGAATGACACCAGAGATTTAATTTATTTATCGAATAGTTTTGATTTCAAAATCTTTCCGATCAAGAATCAAGGAAGTTATCGATTTACTTGAATAGAAATCTTTACATTTTTGTATCAGGAAGGAAGAGGGAAATAGGAATTTCGATTGATCAAATTTTGATAGAAAATTCTATTTTATTCCAAAAGCATAGAGAAAAAAAAACAAATCAAATAATTAGAATACAATATTCGTTGAGATAGATCAAAAAAAAAAAAAAAAAAAAGAAGAAAGACAAATAAAAAAATTCGCAGGCAGAGAGAGAGAGAGAAAGAGAGAGTAGAAAATAATTACGTAACGAAAGGATTGAACAAAGAGCAAAAGAAGAGCTTTTTCGGACCTACAATCATCGGCATCAAAAAAAAATTTAAAAAAAAAAAGCATTTACAAAATCACTTCGGATCACACAAAATTGGTGGAAAAAAAATGATTGGTGGACAATTGTGGAGGTGAAGAAACTCAAAGATTTCAATTGAGCCTATTGACGCACAAACAAATTGAATCAAATCAATCGAGGATCATTCAGATCGATCTTCGATCCAATATCTTTCCAATTCAAACAGATCATTATTGAACAGCAAAAGAATCTAAAAAGAGAATTACAGAGGTTATAATTATTAGTATTATTACTATCGAAAGAGTTATAATTATTGTGTGAGTGTGTGTGTGTGTGTGTAATTAATCGAAATCAAATAAATTAGTTTTCTAGCTGGTTTCAGTATGATTTGGTTTCAAGATAGCTTTCACTTCAGAACTGAATAGACCACACATGGTTTCATCTAGATTCGAAATTCGATTCCCAAAAATAGAGGTTTGGTTGAGGTGAAAAAAAAAAAAAAACAATTTACAGCAATCGATTTATTGATTCAAAAGAAAAAGAGTAGCAAAACAATCAAAAAAAAAAAAAAAAAAAAAATAATAAGATTCTAGGATTCAGAGGAGAGAGAAAATGGCTGCGATTTAAAAAAAAAGCGTATCCACAAACTCAACAGTTAGATAATTGTAGACGAAAGAAAAAAAAAATAAAAATTGAAAATAAATTATTTTCAAAAGATTTTTTGGAAGAGAAAATTCATCGATTCTCAATCATCGGCCTGGAAAGCTGGCGAATCTCATTTCTACCAAGCGGAATATTGATGCGATGATCGATGCTGATGATGATGGGAATGAAGATGATGATTATGATGTTGAGCACTTCCTTTGCTTACGTTGCTCTCTTCGAACGAGCTCTGATGATTGTGATGCGTATGATTTAGATGATGATGATGATGATGATGACTATGATGACTATGATGATTATGACTATCATTGGGACCATTTTGGCCATTGTAATGATGGCAATGATGATGATGTGGATGATTTCGATCGTTGCTCCGAAGATTGTTACCACTTCCACCATTATTATTGACATTGGTCGAGCTTGTATTGCGTACTCTTGGGATCATAAATTGTGTGGAAAAATTATAAGGCATCGAGGCTCCTGTTCCACCTCCTCCTCCTCCTGTGGAATTAGTGACAGCTAATCCGTTCGGATATGAACCAAGTGGATCGGAATCATACGGTTCCATCATACCATGATGATGATGATAATGATGGAGATTATCACTATCACGTCTTCGTCGATGATAATCTCTTGGTAGAGTTGCATCAGTCTAGAAAACGAAACGAACGAAATTAATGATTAATTTTAGAATCGTTTGACTCAAACAACAATCAACAAACATACCGATGTGATTCCTGGACCCTCGTACGAGATATGTGATCGTAATGGATCACTATTATCACTAGAAGTTTCAAGCATCGCTTTCCGATCCAAAGTCGATCCGATCATATTAGGACCATAGGCACCGAAATTTCTTAGACCCTTAACGAGGGTACGATTTCGCCATTTCCGGCAGCAATAAACAATCGAACAGATAGTTATAATGAATAGTATTGCAACAACTGGAATGAAAATTGCCAACACTGATAAAAGTGTTCGGTGAAAAGCGGAATGGTTTGTAGGAGAAACGAAAAAAAAAAACACAGAAAATTAATTAATATTAATAGCGATGAGAAATTAATAAAGCAAAACAATGTAACTAAAATGGATGATTGGGGGCAATCAAAGAGAGATAAGAGAGAGAGAGAGAGAGAGAGAGAGAGAGAGAGAGAGAGAGAGAGAGAAAAGAAAAACAAACTTTTTTCGATTGCAATCGATTAATTATGAGAGGAGAATGCAATAAAAAAAAAAAAATCTAATAAGAAGTTCATCACTCACATAATCCGTTAATCTCGCACCGACGACCTAAATACATCCGATGACATTTACATGAGCTAATCTGTCCAGTCTCATCACGATAGCAATCACCGCGGCCGTAACAAAATTCACATGCTTTAATCTCTGAGGCACATATTCGACCTGGAAAGGAGAGATCAAGATCGGGATAGCCATTCAAACATTCACATCGATACGATCCAGGCTCGTTGATGCATCTAGCTGAACTAGCACAATCGTTGTATTGATCTGAGCTACATTCATCGAAATCGATCACATCTTCGATGTCGGCAACTATTCGTTGCGGTGATGGTAAACTTTCCGATGACGATTGATGGCCTATGGATTCGTAGAGATCCGAATTTGTCGAAATTGATGTTTGATGAGATGATGATGATGATGATGATGATGATGATAGTGTTCTTGATAATTCATCACGAATCAAATCTTCATCAATATTGTTACTTTCGGTCAAATGGATTGTCATGTTGACCAGAACACCGAAACCATCTTGAGCTTGATTGATTTCGAGCACATCGGAACCGATATAATTCTCTTTCATACTTGTGATCGATTCATAGGCATTGTTGAGCTGTGTTCGTGCCAATCTAGCTATATTCTGATAGGATTGTGATGAATGATTCATTAGATTTGTATTCCATTCCAGTTTTTCATCACCAATTTGTAAGACTCGAACCAAAACAATGAAGTTTTGTAATTCTGGAAAGAATTCAAAGATAAACAATCATCGATTAGAATTTATATCATTCCTTAAGATCTTAATAAACAGAAATTTTGCGAACATCTTAACTTACCAAGACAGACATCGTTTCCTGTTCGTTTGATATAGCCAGGTCTACAATCACATTTGAATTTGCCATCGAATTCTTTACAAATCTCTTTGTTAGCAGTATTACAGCCAGGTTTACATTGATCGAGATCCAAAAACGATGGTCGTGTGGTGGTTTTCGGTAGCGAATATTTCGTCGTCTTCTTGACGATTCCAGATTGTTGATTTGGATCGAGGTCAAAATCAGGCGGCGGTGTCGGTGATGGTTTGTATGGTTGGCGAGGACGATGGCTCGTTTTGAATATCTTCGGAGGCTCTGTAGCTTTCGATGGTGGCCTAAATCTACTGACACCTGGTTTTCGAGTCGGTTTCAATACTGGACCAGTGTTTGAGAGTGGTTGACGTGGAGCGGATCCTGGTTGACTGACGATCGCTGTCGTAAAAGTATGCAGAACCGAAGTGGATTTAGTTGGCTTAATAATCTCTTCACTGTATGTGTTCGTTGTTGTTCTATCTCCAACAATAGTGGTCACCGTTGTCTTGATTGGCATCGTCGATGTGAACGATGATGTAATCGTCAATGGAGAATCTCTTGTGTAATAAATCTTTGCAAAAAAAAAAAATTCAAAATATTAACATCAGTCTAGAATCAAGAGTAGAGGAAGAAAAAACCTTTGTTGTGGTCATCACAGTGGTTTCTGGATATGAATCAACTTTCGTAATATATTTGGTTGTCAATTCTGATTCTTTTCTCGCCACCACAACGGTAGATTCAGGTTGATGAGCTACGGATACTTCCACAATATTCGATTGACCAACCATCAAAGATGGTCTGGTTGTGGCGGTGGTCGTCGTAGTGGTGAAAATTGGCTCCAGTGTTTGATCGAACGTATTTTTGTGACTTTTCATAGTGGAATCAAAAACGGGTTCAACAGTGAATGAAGGATTGATCCAAATCGATGGACCGGAATCATCGGGCTGTATCGGTGCCGAAGATGATGGATAGTATATTTTTGTTAGCATCGGTGATGGCATATACGCTACAGGTGGTATCATTAAATTGTCTAAATTTATCGACTCTGTATCGAAATCGATCGACTTCGATACTTCATTCGGAATGATCAAAACTGGCGATGAATCGATTGGAATGTGAGTCGATCTATCTTCATGTATTGGAATGTAGATTGGCGTCTCTAATTGACTAACGGTTGCACCATCTTTAGGAGGCGATAGCTCTTCTCCAACCAATGATGTTCGATCAATATCGGTTTCCATTGTTGGATTTTTCAAAATATTACTATTTTTCTGTCCTTTAGCAAATATTTGCACAATATCTTTGATAGCTTCGCCAATGTTTCCAGCTAAATTGGCTCCGTCTAGAAGATCGGTCAATTCTATTATGGCACCCGGTTTAATTGTCGGCGATTGTGTTTGTATCGGTAAGTGTTGATCGAAAACAGGTCGGCTAGATTGTATAATACCATTTTCGAGAATCGTCGAAAGCTGAGGACGATCACCGATCAAGGTCAAATCAGCATGATTCAACAACGGACCTTTGGCACCATCGATTGTGTTCTCCGAATCCGGTCGACTTGATGGTAAAATGAAATTAGTGAAGTAAACAACAGCATCAGTGCTATCGCTCATCGTCGATGTCGTCGACAAAGAATGGCTTGAATCTGTCAATGATGTTTGGAGATTACCATCAGCCAGGCTACCATGCAGAGATGGTTGCATCTCTAAAGATTCGGTTGATGTGAAAGAATTCACTCCTTTTAGCGATGATGTTGGTTCAATGGTCGAGATCATAGTCTTCGATGAAGATGGTGTCGTTTGACTGCTTGGAACATACAACGTAATCAAAGAATGTGTGGTCTCTTCTCGGCTCTGAATGATCGATGTCGTACCACTAAACAACGTAGTGAAATAGGTATGAGTTGTGAACAAAGTACTAACACTTGGCATCAATTTTCCGTAGAGATTTTTAGATTGCTGAACTAAATCGATCGATTGTTGAGTGAAACGAATATTCGGTGTTGTTGTGAAATCTTCCGAATTCAATATCGATGGCTTCAATCCAATCGTATCAGTTTGAGATTGACCAATGTACTCGGTCACCACTGTCGGACTGATCTCTTCGATCGAAGATAGAATCGTATGCGAACCATGGAACAAGGTGATATAATGCGTCAGAGTTGTATAGGTACTTTTTGTTGTCGTAGAGATTGCTTTCGAAGAGGTACTCATTAATTTCGGAATCGTTGACAATCGATCAGTTCTGATTACATCGTATCGATCGCTATCAATACTAGCCGATGTATCAATGATCGATGGTTTCAAAGTTCTTGTGATCACTGTCGTATCTGGAAAGGTAATGTATTCGGTTTTGATATCTTCGATCGGTGTAATCGAAGATGTTGAACCATTGAATAAAGTTGCATAGTATGTCATCGTAGATAACAATGTACTGGTACGCAAAAATTGCGATGTTTCGATTGTTGAAAAAGATCGATCTATTGCAGCATTCTCTTTTGAGCTTTCATTTTCTCGATCAATACTCTTGGAATCACCAAGCTCATTTTGATAGTTTCCAGGCATGATATTTTTCATCATCACAGCAGCTCCAGTGACAAGTGTCGGCTTCAAAGTCAATGGTCTTGTTGGTGTGGCCACTTTACTGCTCATAATTAATGTGACACCATTCGAAACGCGAACAAATTTGTTCGCTCTAGCAGAATGATCTGATTGTTCTGGTGTCAAACTGGTAGTTTCTAATGTTGGCGTATGCAAAGGTACATCTTGAGACGATGGTCTAATCAATCGGCTACTGATTCGAATCATTTTCGATTGACCAGTTAATAGACTTTGTCCAGGTCTGGTTCGTAAAACAACACGTGATCGATAAATATTTGGCCTTGTAGGTGTGCTCTGAGAAGATAGAGGTTGCGAAGATAGTGATTGAAGGCTTTCGGTGGAATCCATAGTGGTCGAATGCTCAATCGATTCAGCGGTCGTCGAAGATGGTTCCAATAAAACTGGACTACTGATTGGTTCATAGACAGAAATCGATGATGATACTGGAACATTGAGAGTTGGTGATGAGGAAATTTCCTCCAAAATCGATGTAGATTCAATTGGAATCTGAGATGTTCTAGAGCTAACTCTCATTCGGATCCGACTACGCGAGATGGGATGTGTGTATCGAGGAGTGAAAGGTTTTCGAACCATACTCGAAGAAATCCTAATAGATTGTCTAACATTTACGTTGCTAGCCGAAGACAACAAAATCGATGATGACGATGATGAAGTAAGCTCTATTGTTGGAGTTGATTGAGTTGCAAGATTCTCCGTAGTATAGCTAAGCAAATCAGCTATCGAAGGACTAATCAACATCGAGGAATGATATGATGCAGAAGAACTTAGATTATCTTCATCGACAACAAACGATGGTACTATTCGTGAGCTATCCAAAACGCTATGAGTTTTTCGAATCAAATCGAATTCATTCTCGGATATTGTTGGCGTTGCTTCAATCGTAGACAAAAGTGGTGATTCTTTTGGAAAATCAACATGATTGGTTACGAACACTGGTTGATAGGCAGTGGTGGTTGGTTTCCAACGTTTAAATGAGACTTCTTTGTTGTAGGTTTTCTGTATGACCTTGTAGAGATCTTCGTTGTAGATCTGTACCTGATACAATGCATTGTAGATTGTTGTCGCTAAACCTTTCGTTTTAGTGCCGAGCTCTTGTAATCTCGTCGGTTCGATGATGCCATCATTATCACGAACCATCTCGACGATACTTTTATCAAGAGCTTTTGTTGTGATAGCCGATGTAACACTTTCACGACTCAAATGTGCAGTATGTTGGCCACGAATCACAGTGGTTAGATAGGTAAACGTTGTGTAATAAGTCAACGGTATCGTTGGAGTATGAATCGTTGAAGTCTCTGGTGTCGCAACACTTGTAACGCTTGTTGGTCGAACTCTAGAGTAACGCATCGAAGCAAGATGATTTTGATTCGCAATATCGAATTCGTTTTCGATCGGTTGTGGATAGGTTGGAAGTGATCCCGTATCATAGATTATCATCGGTTGATACGTCAAAGGATTTAATTGATCATCGAGACTATTCGGTACATTGAAATGATTGATCGGATTTCGATGCGGTAAGATTGCTCGATTAGCGTGCTGAATCACCCGTTTGTTAGAGTTATGATGAAGACCTAATGGCGACGATAGTTGCTGATACGAAGATGGTTGTTGTAAATGGTGATTGAAATGATTCGGTACCTCTATGAAAGTTGTTTTTGTGGTCGGACCTAACAAGAAGCCTGAAGTTAAAACATGGCTAGGTTCAATCGATGCACCACGAGCACTTGAAACCAAACGACGGCTTTGATTTGGATTCGGTTTGATTTTACGATAGGTAGGCTTTTGAAAATTATTCGCCAACAAATATGAAGCACTGGAGCTCACTGTCGGGATAGACATCACAACACTACTGTAAAGATTGAATTGTGATGGATCCACTAGGACTGGTTGTCGTCGAAACGAATTGATCGCATCGATAGAGGAGAAACTAGCTGGATTTTCGGATAATCCAACAAGACGATGAAAATCGTTCGGCGATGTCGACGAGGAAGCACTCGAAGGTTTCGATTGTTTGATTCGGATTCGTTGGAATTTTTTATTCACTTTATTACTTCGTTCAACTGGAGCTCGATTCTCATTTGTTGATTCTTTGTAAAGATTATCAGTGAATTGTAACAATCGTCGTTTCCTGAAGAGAGTATCTCGTGTTCCAAATCTATTCTGCCCTCGTTCACCACCGATATCATTGTTCTCTTTCGAATCGCTGTTTGATGATTGATCTTGATCGATTAGCAATGCGTTCGCTTCATAGATTTCCGTATTAGGACCTTTAAAAATGGTAGTAATAAATAGATTAGGATGTAAATTAGATTCTTGAGAAATCAATTGACTATCGATAGCCTTAAAGGAAGTGGAAATAAGGAGATTTGGAGGATTTCGTTTTGGATCTCTATCCATTCTCGATTGAAAATAATTGAAATTGTTTGCATTAAAATTACTATTTTGAACATTGAAATGATTATTCTTATTATTATTATATTTATTATTATTATTATCGATCGATGTTTCTAACACAATCGGTCCATAGTCATCATCAACATCATCATCATCGAATTGATGTTCTCGATTCTCATCGTAGCCATCATCTCTGATGGATGATGGATGTTCAGTCGGGCGGATATCTCGTTCGACTTTGGTCGCAACGATTGTTGGCGCTATCGGTGCCTGAATCGGTACGGTGATTGCAGTGATCAGTTCGGTTACTTCCCCGTTCTCGCCTCGTATCGATAACGTCAACATTGTCACCAACGGTGATGCTTGAGGATTCGAGACGGATTGACTTTGATCCTCGCTGTTAGCCGGTACCGTCAATGTTTTTGTAACGGTTTCTTCGGCAACCGATGTGAACGTTAACGTACTGACCAATGTTTTACCGTGCAACAACAACGAGACCGATGTTGTCGAAGACAATGTATGAGTGGTCACATATGATGTGGTGATCAACGACAAAGCACCATGGATTGTGGGAGCGAGAGATGAGAACAATCCAATCGGATTGGTTTTCACCACAGTCGATAACATAGTGAATGTTTTGATATCTGTCAATGTTTCAGTTCTTGTACTGTAACCGAATTTGATCGGAACTAATTTCACTTCTTGTAAGGAACTAGTTGTAACAATAATCTCAGTCACTTTGTTCGGTTCAATCAGATCGGTCATCTTGGTGAATAATGTTTTAGTGATTCCATCCTCTAGGATGCTGAGCTCATATTGAGTGCTACCAATAACACTAGTGTTCAATGTTGTTGTAGTCAAAGTGGCGTATGAGGTTCGAAAACCATGGAATATTGGAACAGTTTTGACCGTTGTAGCGATCGAAGTGATTGTGATTGGAACTTTAGGGATCGTTTCAGTTGGATAATTGATCTCGGGCTGTGAAATCGATGCTGCAACACTTGGTTGTAACACTTGATTTCGAAAATGATGACCAACGTTACGACCGATCAAACCTGATCGACCAAATTTACGTATCTGATCGTGTGATGAAGATTGAAGATCCGAAGATCTTTGATTAGAAAGATTACGATGATGTTGTTGTCGATGATAAGGAGTATTATTATTATTATTATTATTGATGTTGTTATTGTTGTTATGCGAATTATGACGATTTTGATTATTGAATTGTGAAAAACGATTGCGGCTATATTTTCGATTCAAACGTAGTCGTTGACTCGGTAAGAGATTGATATTTGATCTTGGTGAAGACGTTGTCGTTGTGGTTGTTGCTGTCGTTAATTGGAACGCTCTTCCACGTCCTCTCGGACCTCGATTGTTTTGATTGCTTATCGAAAACGATGAAGATGATGAAGATCTTCGTTGATCATTGAACGATCTCTGACGATTCATCACTATCGATGATTGATCCTCATTCGATGTTTTCGGTTGATTAGAATGATTATCTAGATTAGAATTCTCTAACGATCTAGTAGGGCTCACAGAAACACTCGTAGGATTATTGTTTTCATTAGTCGGTGATTGTTGATTGGCTCTTGAAATTGGTTTCCTTCTTCTTGCCAAAATTCCACGATTATTATTGGCCACGATCAATGGTGGAGGATTTCTTGTCTCTATCATTTCGGTTCTTGTTTCCATTGATGATTTAGCTATCGTTAATCTTCCACCTGTTGATCCAACACGTTGACCAAAACCAGCACCGCTATTGAATCCTCTACGATTCGAGATGAAAGAATTTCGTATCGGATTTCGTTGTGGAGAAGAAGTTGTTGTGGTGCTCGTTGAGATAGGATCAATACGATCAACATAATCGACATCATCATAATCGACGATTGGCTGCGTATCATCTTTCTCTCGGATGGTCCGACTTCGTGGCAATTGACCGAACGAACTTTTTGCCATATAAAGCTCCTCATCATCGTTGTTATAGTAATCGCTGTTATCATAGATCGGTTTGTAGCGATCGGAATCGAGAATCAAACTTTCACTCGGAATCAAACCAATCTCAACGCTCGAATCTAACGGTAGAAGCGCTGACGAAGTGGTGAATCTTGAACTAAACAAATATCGAACTGGTGTCGGAAAATGAATCGATGGTCTTGTGGTTGTTGATATTGTCGACGTCGTTGTGGTTGGTTGTATCGTTCCAATAATGTTTGAAGTATCGCGTGAATAATGAGCAGTGAATCCATTGATTTGTGTCGTATAGAATTCAGTTGTGAAAACAGCCAAAATACTTTCATTGATAATTCCAGTTGAATGAGAAATCGATGAAAGACCTTGCAGTGAAGGCCAAGCTACCGAAGAAGAGAATGATGACGATAGCGTTGTCGATGAGGATAATGATGATGATGATGATGATGATGATGATGATGATGATGATGATGTTGATGTAGAAGATGATTGTGTTTTGATCGAATCATTTTCAAACAAACTAGATGTTCGGATTGGTTCAAGAGTTTCCGTAACATTAGAAGATAATATCGAAATTGAAGAAATAGGATCACCCACAAGAGAAGCAAGAGAAAGTTTGTGCAAATTTGGTGACAAAGTGCAAGATTGAAAAGATGCAAGACAAGGACAAGAGGAGGAAAGAGAAGAAGAAGAAGAAGGAGAAGAAGAAGAAGAAGAGTTTGGAATGGATGGATCAATCGATGCAAGAGATTGAATGAAAAGATCAGAAATTTTCGAAATATCCGAGCTATCAGTGATTGAGGACGAGATGGTTTGTGAAAAATTCAAATCGAAACTAGGAAAAGGTAAAGTGGTTGAGGTGCTAGTGCTGGTCATCTGCAAAGATGGTAAAGGATTGGAGATGGATGTTGGTGCCCCAAGAGTCCCCCCGCTAATTATCTCAGACCGAGTTTTGGCCAAATGTGCATAGATACCACCAATATACGTACCAAATATCTCTTTGGTCAACAAGGTCGAACGACCAAATTGATCATCGAAAATCGTTTCGATCGTCGAAGATATCAATCCTGTACGAAAATCAATCGAAGGTGTTTCGATTGAAGAATCTGATCTCAACGAAAAGGTAGACGATGAAGATGATGAAGAAGATGATGGCGATGAGGAGTAGGCGAATATTGGTTGAGCATCTTCCATAGAGGAATGAACCACTGGAATTGATTGTGTCGTGTACTCAACCGAAGATTTCGATGCAAAACTATACACAGGCTCGATTGATTGAGATTGCGGAGCCGATTTAGATGGCGTATTCGTTGCAGCCTCATTTTTGACCTCTTCGATTGTGAGCCACGAATCATCAATCATTGGGTTTTCGGCATCAGCGCCCTCGTTGATATTCGAATCGATTTGGATCTTCTCGTTCTCCAACGATTCAGTTGTAGTTGGAGAGGAATCATTCGAATCGTTTAAAGAATCCGAAGATATTGATTCATCATCTGGTTCAGAATTGATCAAATTCGATTTGTCATCATTTAGAGCAGCATCGAAATCATCGGTTCCCGAAGAGATCGACATCGAAGAAGGTTGTGGAACGACAGTTGGATTCAGACTGATCGATTGCTCCAAAGTTTTTGTGATGGCAAATTGTGCATAGAATCCATTGATCGTTGTACCGATAATCTGTGTCAAGAATGTACGATCACCATTTTGATTGGTTATCTCCGAAACAATCCCAATCTTTCTTCCATTCATATCGAGAGCATTACCATCAACGATCGCGGTACGTTTGATTCGGTTCCGATTGTTATCGGACGGTACCACACGTGTCGGTAAAATTTTACCGGTAATAACCGTACTGAAGAGATGCTCATTCGATCGAACAACTGCTTGGCCATTGATCAATTCGGTTGTGAAATAAGTATAGGTTGTATAGAATGTAACAGGCGTGGGAGTAATTTTTGGATGCAATCGTCCAGCTATCTCGGTGTTGATTTCATGATGATGATGATCATCATGATGAGCAACAGCATCAGCAACGGAAAATCGATTCTCGTTGATCGATGAATGAGGCGGCCTACGAATAATGACAGTTGATTTATGATTAGGTTGTTGATTGTGTTCGAAATTGTTCGCATCTGAATTGAGCAACCGAAGACGATCTACAGTGGCAGTTTCATCACCGAAAAGTTTTCTCGTCCGAGTTACTTTGATTATTTTACGTCGATTTGAATGGTTGCTCTCGTTGTGTCGAGTTCCATCGTCGAAGCTGTTGTTTATGTTCTCTTCTAATCGATTCGAAACTGAATGAGATTGATGACCTGAACGAGTGGAACCAATTTGTTGCAATCGAACTGATTGTGGTATATATGGCACAAAGGTATTCGATGATCGAGTAGCAGTGTTCACATCGAGAACAATTTTATCATCAAACACTGGGATACCGTTGATAAATCTTGTCATTGAATTTGATTCGACTTGATTTTGATTTACGGTGGCGGTAGCTGTGACCTTCAACAATCGTCTACCATCAGAATCAAGATTTTGTCGATTAGCTAACCTACTATAATCGATGGTTGTGATTAGAGGAAAATTATTCAGATTTCCTAATCTAACGTCTCGATGTCCATCATCAATTATGGAATCAGTGGAGAATAATCTCGATGCTGTCTTACTCGGTCGTAATGGTAACGATGTTCGAGACTGCTGTCTAATTTCCTCTAAATCATCCGCTTCTGGTAGAAATACACTCGAATAGATTACAGTGTTCGTTACGACAGTCGAATCTTGACCAGGCACATAGAATGTCGTATAAAGTGTTGAAGTAGTGAACTCGGTCACTGGTGTAATTACGATCGGTTTGTCTTCGGCGGCAGCTGCCGTCATTAAATCCTCGCTTGTTGAACGTTTATGTAAGGTAGCTGCTGTCGCTGCTTTATGATTGAGATTGATCGTTCCAGTTACGATGTTCGAGATGACATTAGTCCTCGAAACAATTTGCGATGTGGAATCTTTGAAAAAAGTCGTATAATAGGTGAAAGTGGTGTAATGAGTTATCGGTACAGCGATACCAGAGAACAGTTTATCTAGATAAGATTTTGGATTCAGTAGAGATTTTGATGATGGAGATGATCGATCGGAACCATTCAACAATTGATTAGAATTCAAATTCGGTGTCGGCAACAATTTCGACGACATCGATTCACTTTCTTGATCGTGGGCGTAATTGCTCAACGATACACTTGGCTCAACTTCGATCGTTTCGGCCAGGTTCGATGATGTAGATAAAGATTTTGTAGGTTGAATGAAATTTGATTCAATTCGATTCGGTTCTTTCGTTTTCAATAGATTCAAATCGATCGCGTGTGCATCGAGATCGACAACATTGGTGACGATCTCTTTACGGCTATTCACGAATTCAGTCTCCGAATTCTTGAACGTTGTATAATAGGTGTAGGTGGTGTAGAACGTTTTCAATGGTTTCGTTGGGCGAACTTGTTCTTGAGTATTGTAGACGACATTTGTTTTGATTATCTCACTTGTTCTAGTGATCGTCGAGCCATCGATCTCTTCCGTTATGTAATCGGTATGTTTCGTAGTGAAAGTGATTGCAATCAACAATGATCTTGAAGGTTTTTCACGCAACAAACTAGGATCTTGACTAGAAGTATTGTTTGGAGAGAAAAATTGTGTCGATTTCGAAGCAATCTCTAAACGAGGTGTCGGTACCGATGATGATAATGATGAGGATAATGTTGGTGTCGATGGTAGAATGAAATCATCTGTAATGATACGATCATCTTGACTTGCAGTTAGAATATATTCATGATAATTAGACTTTCTTGATGATGATTTCGATGTTGAATCATCAATCAAACTAGATTCAATGTTTGGTTGATATTCGAAAGATTTCGGATCCTCTCCAATAGCATCGATCGATCTGCCAGAGTTGATCTCTGTTGAAGATTCGCTCTGATTCAAGATAGTTGATGGATTAAGAAAATCATGAAACAAAATCACTTTGGTCGGTTGAATTTTCATTCTCAATGATGAGCTTGGCGATGATTCCACTTTAGTTTTGGGCGTAAAAATCAACATCGTACCATTCACTATGGTTGTGAAATCGATGAATCCAAAAATTGTGCTAGTATCCAAGATCTGGGTTCGTGTTTTTGTCGAAGAAATTTTCATTGAAATTGGCCGTACTATTGTCGGATCATATTCCGGTATATTTCCCATAAAATAACTATCAAGCTTAGATTTCTCCTCAAGCTCTCGCTCTGGATTATAAATTTGTCCAATAGTTTTGGTGAACATTTTTGGTGTATCTGACATCATCATCATCATCATCATCATTGTTTCGGAGGATTTGATAGGATTCGTAACACTAATTGAAGATGATTTCGGATATCTAGGTGTATCGAAATTTTCATCCGAAAACAAAATCGATGATCGATTTTTTTCCTTCTCATCAAATAGAAACGATTCGATCGATTTCTCTCGATCGAATCGTATCGAATCGGGTACGAAATCTTTAATCGAGATAGCAAAATATTTTCGATCAGTATTGATCTCGATTCGGCTGATGTTTGTTATCAAACCGATTCCATTGAAATGTTTCGATGAGCTCTCACTGTTTTGTACAATGATTTCGGTATGAATTTTTTCCAACAATCGATTCGTATCCGCCACAGATACAATCAATTGTTTACCATTCGATGTCAAACCAATCGAGAGAAGATCTTTAGCGAGGCTAGGTACCGATTGTAATCGTATCGGTATCGTATCACATACTCTACTATCAAGCTCTCTCATCATTGAGGTTTTCAAACGCATCTCGGAACAACCGATTATGATTGTGGTGGATTTTTTCTCTCGAATATCATCGACGATTCCGGTCAATATCACAATTCTTTTGTTACCAATGATAAAGGTATGATTGGTCATCTCTCGATAACTCTCATTCTGGATCATAGATTCGGTTTCTTTCAGATTTTCGAGCTTCGGCTCCATTAAGCTCGGTGTTGTAGACGATGCTCGGATCATCGTAGATTCGAATGATTTTGTTGGTGCAATCGAATCAGTCGTTTTTGTTTGATCTTCGATCGATGTAAATGCGATGATTGGTTCAATCTCGGTTGCTGGAATAAATGTACCAGTTATTTCGACGATCGAATTCGTATCAGTTAATCGATTCAATGCTTTAGTATTGATTGATTTCTGATAGTAGGGATAATAATTCGATGGTGCTGTTATCAACTCGAACGGTAGAAATGTCCCAGTGAATTCAACAACCTCTTGAGTTGTTCGGACCGGAACCAATGGCGGTGTAGAAACCGATGTAGGTGGCAGAGATAGTGGAGTTGCTGAAGATATTACGGTATCGGTAGCATCAGAGTCTGACGAAAGTTCTGGATCATCTGTCAAAGATGTCAAAGATTGATCGAAACTTGATGTTGATGATTGATTTTCGATTGATGCTTGCGGATTGATCACTTCCGGATCGATCATTTCATTCTCATCAGACAATTTAATCGCGTCTGGATCGTTCTCAGAAAGAAGAGCATCATCAGCGGTGTAATGATTCGGCTCGTTTTGTAGACCATTAATTTGATTACGATTAATCATTGCATTCAATTCATCTTCATCGATCATTACAATCAATGGATCCGTTCCAGAAGTATTGTTACCAATTGCACTACTATTATTATTCTCATTAGTATTGATCGGACTATTGTCATCGTCATCCGAATCAATTGGATTCATTGGTAGACCAAGAAGTTTGGAAAGATTCGGTGGTTCTGGTAACGAAGAGAGGCCTAAGAAGAAGAAGAAATAGGAAACAAACAAACATTGATGCTCAATTGAAATTCGATGGACAATTTTTTTTTGTTTTTGTTATTATTATTATTGATGCTGTCGGTTGGTTAGTTGGAAAACATTTGACAATTAATCAATTTCCCAATTATGTTAGTAATTAATGGGTAGACAATCATTGATTGTCGCTGATCGTTTGGTGGTCGTTTAGGAATAATTACTCCCCAATTTATCCCAAGAGATTAAAGAATACAAATTCATCGTAAACATTCGAATTATTCATTTAAGAAAAGTTTAGTAAAAATTTCGAAAGAAAGCAAAAAGTTTGATGCGATTGATTTTGAAATTAGATTGATTGATTGATTTTTTGTTAATTTTTTGTTAATTTTTTTTTTGTTATCATATTGTTTCATACTCTAAATTGTTCCGTTAATTGTTAAACTGGATCGGGTTTGTTATCGAGAAGATTGTTTCCGGTTTTGAATCGTAATCAGTTATATGGTTGGGGAATGAAGAGCTCGAAGATTTTCTTCCGAGCATTTTAGCTTCATTAGAAAGGTTTAGTTATGGATTAAGGATTATGATTTAGTCTATTATCGTTCAAGTTATCGTTCATGAATAGATTGATTATGTTTTTTGTTTTTTTTTTGAATACGAAGAAAAGAAAAAAAAATTTACCTGCAATAACATCATTATTAGTATCGAAAGCTTGACAACCGATTGGTCCGGTAGTATCGAGACCTTCATCGGAACCATCTTCACAATTAATCTGCCCGTCCATCACCGATGATCGATCGATACAAAAAGGTTGGCCACATTTGCATCGAAACTGTTCGATAGGCTTTGGACATTCATCGGAACCATCTGGACAATCGACGATTCCATCGCCGACCTGTTGCCAATCGATACACATCGAGATACGAATACATTGAAATTTGTTCGTTGGACATCTAAATCTCATCAATTGTACGGGATCGTTAATGATCAATCGAGGATCGGCTATTAGTGAAAAACAAATTAGAAATAAGAAAAGAAAAAAATAAAAAAAAAAGAAATTATTATTAATTAATTATTCATCGAAAACTGAAAAGATCTAGTGAAACAAAAACGATTAAATTATTGACTTCTATTCGAATGAATTAATTATAATCGAAAGGTAAGAGTTACAAACGTTCAAACAAAGTCAAACGTTCATCGATAATTAATCTAAAATATTAAATTTTTTTCCTCTTCGCTATTTTAGTTTTTCAGTAGATAATTTGTTCATCGTTGACCTTAACATTGAATTTTCTCTCTCTTTCTCTCTGGCACTAAAAGTATTGCTTCCTCGTTTGATCGACATAAACTTTAATCCATTCAATCATCATCTTTCCATCTAAGTCTTTTTGGATAGCGAAAGAGAGAGAGAGAGATAGTTCTCGAAATCGAGATAACTTTAGCTAAATTTAGTTTATTTTTTTTTTCCTCTACGAAACAAAGATTAAGATCGACTATTCTCTTCTATGATCTCGATTCAACAGATATGGTTGGATTGAGAGCAAACATCAATTTTAAATCGAATATTCAATAATCTAAACAAATGCGATGAAATTGTTTTGAACAGTTTGAAGGGACCGAAGTAAAACAAGCGAAACATTCACATCGAACGATGGAACAAATATTAAGAGAAAAATTTTTGGCAAAAAAAAAAAAAAAAAAGATTAACAATCTAGTCACGATTGTTTGACGAGAACATCATCGTCAACGATCAATTTTTTTTCGCCATCCAAATCGAAATCTTTGCGAACCTCATCATCATCATCATCATCATCATCATCATCATCACCATCATCGTAAATGTGACCGCTAAGTTGTGGTTTCTCTTGAAACTTTTTCTTCCAATTTCTTCTCTCTCTCTCTCTCTCTCTCTCTCTCTCTCTCTCTCTCTCTCTCTCTCTCTCTCTCGAGATTCGGTCAAAATTGAGAGCTTGAAGCACATCGACGGATACAAAATCTTCAAGCATTTTTGTTCTCTTTGTTTTTGTCTTTTTTTTTTTAATCCTATTTTTTGATTGGTGTTTGATTTAGAAAATCTCAGAATGCTATCTTCTTTTTACGAAACTCTATGGAGAGAGGAAAAAAAAAATTCTCAATTCCATCATCATCTCAAAAAAGATCAATCAATTCCATGTTTTCTTATCTGGAATTTGATTGGATTTTCTCTCTCTCTCTCTCTCTCTCTGTTCGGATCCGGAACGATCTTTCGATGCTTTCGATGTTGTTCGAATTCGTTTCCGTTCAATCATCTCTCCCTCTCTCTCTCTCTCTCTCTCTTATGCTAGAGAGATATGTTTACACCAAAGATCACGAGAGTTGTCCTTTTTTTTTTTTTTGATATTTTTTCATTTTTGTTCATTCCAAAATCTAATTCCAGATCTAGATATCATTTATTTTTCTCGATCTCCCCCTCTCCTCCCCCTTCACCTTTACCTTGATCGATTAGCGTAGCTCTCTCTCTCTCTCTCTCTTGTTTTTGTTTGAAAGAGATCGAGCCATCATTTAAGAGTTTTGATTTATTGTTTTCTAGTGAACGAAAACACCAGGATCGTTATTGTAAACTGAAAATGGTCAGCGAATCAATAGTGAAACAATCAATCGCTCTCATCCAAACATAAATTGATTTCGATCATCAACCATTTTCGTGTAAGATTGATTAGATTTGATGATCGTTCTATTTTTTGGGTTAGGGAGAGGGGGTTACGGGGCACTGAACGGAACCGAACGGTATCGTAATGCGATGATTGTATGCAACACAATCGTATACACACAGCTAGAGATCGAAGCAAGCAAACGTGGCCCGTGGCCGATTTCTATTAGCTTCGGATTTGATTTGATTTTCTACCCTTGAGACTGAATTATTTTTTTTTCACTCAATAATTTGTTTTCGATATGATTTATGGGCTTCCATGATCTTTAGCCAAGAGAATTTGTTAAGCTGACCGAGTTTGGCTTAGTTTTTTTATTAATTTATTTTTTTTTTTTTTTTTTGAGTAATATTTTTTTCTCGAAGTTACAATGTTCTAGTCAATCTACAGGTTTTATTTTTCTAGTCAATTTACAGGTAGATTGTAGATCTGTGCAATACAAATTATTTCTTTAGATGTAATCATTGATATTAATTAATTGGTGGAGGGGGGGTAAGTTTCCACACAAATTTTCACTTATTGATGGGAAAAAATCTTTCAATATCGGATCGTTAAAAAGAGAAAGAAATAATTTAATTTTGTAATTATTCTTGGTGTGTGGCGATATTAAAAATCTTAAAGATTTCTTCGCTCTTCTTTAGATTTGTTCCATGGAATAGAACAGATCTCTTCTCTCGATCGAGTGATTCAATGCAGCTATCAGTAGGAAGAGATAAGAATCAATCAAATTTATTATTCATTTCGAATCGAAACTCTATTTTTCTTAATGATAGAAATCTAGGCAATAATAATAAAGTTTTGAATTTTTTTAATTTTAAAAATCGAAAGAAAAAAAAACGAACGAACGAAGGAAGAAAAAAAAAATTCTTCAATCAAAGCGAAGATCTCTAAGAAGAGAGCAGATAGATCGAAAGAGAGATCGATTGGTAAAGCGAGAGAGAGAGAGAGAGAGAGAGAGAGAGAGGAGGGGAAGAATTTCACTAGCGAAACCGGCCGGTTTATTTTTCTCATTTGACCAAGTTTATTTGATTTTTTTTTGTTTCTGTCGATTCTCTCTTTTCTAGACCTATCTATGTTGTTCCTAATAATAATTTTTCTTTTAGTTTTGATTCGCATCGAATTTAGGCCATTGATGATGATTATGAGAATAATAATAATAATAATAATCATAATCATCATCATAATCATAATCATCATGATGATATGATCTAAAATGTTCATAACTTAGTTCTCATTGTTTCATTGTATTTTTTTTTTTTTTTTCATTCTATCGAGAGGGTCATCATCTTCATCATCTAAACTATGGAAAGCTATCTATTCGCATCACTTTTTTGATCATATTAGTTTGATTATTCTCATCATATTTTAAACTATCTAACATATCGTTTTTGAGGATGGTTGATGATTAAAGCTTGTGAACAGATATCTTTACTGATCTTATCTGAAAGTTTATCTCGAAGCTTCGAATCTTGGCAGTGCAAAGAAATGATGATGAAAAATTAGATTTTTCCAATCCTCAATGATCAATGTTTCATGATCGAGCATAAATTTTCATTCGAATTCGATTGGTTTTTTTTTTTTTGGTTTTTGGTTGCAAAAAAAAAAAAAATACCTTCCTCTATCGTCATCATCATTATCATCACTAACCTCATCTTTGGTTCGAGATGAGATAAGGGGGAGGGAGAGAGAGTAAATTAATTTGAAAAATTTTTTTTTCTCTCTCTGAGAAGAAAAAAAAAGCTCTAAATGCAAAATATATGGGTCTTTTTTTTCTCTTCAATGCAATTTTGCTTTCCAATATGGAATTTTAAACAAAACAAAATTAGAGCGATAGAAACAAAGCTAGAGAGCGAGAGAGAGAGAGAGAGAGAGAGAGAGAGATAAAGGACCAAGCTAGCTCGATGACGATGAAATGTTTAGAAGAGAAAGAACTCCATACTTAAAAGAGTCATTAAAGATTCAATAATGACAATAATAATAGTAATAATAATAATAATACTTTTAATGATGATGATTGATGACGTCAATAAATTATTACTGCTATTATTATTATCTGCATATTTTTTTTTCTCTTGGTCTCTAATCACTGAATCAACACAAGAGATTTGGAACAAACAGACAAACAAACAAACAAAAAAAAAAGGTCAAAAATGGATCGTCTTCGGAAGCTCTCTCTCTCTCTCTCTCTCTCTCTCTTTTCTTTTCTTTCTTTTACATTAGTGATATTTATTTTGTATTAGAAATTGGCTTCGTTAAATGTTTTTCTTAGTTAAAGTTTCTTTCGATCATATCTTAGTTTAGCTTAACAAATTATCGAACAACAATAGCACAAATGCTAACGAAAACAAAATGTTTTAATGGAGAAAAGAATCATTGCCTCTTCGATTCTTTGGTACTGTAGAATCTGAAGAAGCCAAAGAAAATAATTTAACCGTTTTGATATTCGTTTTGAGATCGAATAAAAAATTTAGCTCATTTGCTCAGAGTTCACCATAAGATCTATTGTTGATGAGCTCAATGATGAGGTCAAATCTTAGAATGCTGGAGAATTTGTTACGAAATGAAAAAAAAAACTATCACTAATTAAGGAATGGTTCGGAAATTTTTTTTTTTTTTTGCTTCCTTTTTTTCTTCTTCTTTCGATGAGATTTACGTTTGTTTTTTTTTTGTTTTTGTTCCGAATGATGCAAATTACTTAGAATTAGAATTGCAGATGGAGAGAGAGAGAGAGAGAGAGAGAGAGAGAGAGAGAGAAAGAGAGAGAAAGGCAATGAGATTCTCAATGCTAATTAAAAGAATCAATTGGAGCGAACCGAAAAAAGAAAAAAAAAATAACATTGAAAGATCAAATAATTGATTCTGGTTGAACCGATCAATTTGTTACCGATCAAAACCAGAACCATTGCTTTCAAGCTTAGTTTGCAAGAATTTCGAAATTCGGTTTCTTTAATAATTAAAAAAATCTATTAGAATCCCAATCTTTAGATGTTCTCTTTTTTCAAAGATACAAAAAAAAAACAATTCTCCATCAATCTCAATATAAATAATGCATAATTAACCAAGAAAAAAAGAGAGAGAGAGAGAGAGAGAGAGAGAGAGAGGATTGTAAAGAAAAAATTAGGCAAAATTTTCAATCTCATACGATTGTACCCTAGATTCTCTAGGGATTATTATTATTATTATTATTATTATTATTATTATTATCGCTATTTGATTATGATGATTATCTAATCGAAATGAGAAATGGAACAGATTTTTTTTTCTTAGAATAAACTTTCACACGATCATCATCATCATCATCACAATTGTCGTCATCATCATCAGATAAATCTTGAGATATTAATCGAGAGAATTAAGACATCGAGAAAGAGAGGGGATAGAAATAGAAAGCAAACAAACGAATTAAATCGAAGAATCATCAAGCGAATTAAATCATCGTAAACGATTGACATTGAATAGTTCAAATTTGTTCTAAGATATCTGATTCTAGATACTCTAAAATGGTTCAATTTTTTTGTTCTCAATTTTCAACATCAATTCTAATTGTAATTCATTGATTTTTGAATTGAATGAGAAGAATAATCTGGATAATTTCCGCTTCCTTTTTTTCCCTCTCTATAAACAATAGATTAGATCTACTTCGAGTTTGAAAAGTTTGATCTCTATCGATCGAAAGAATAGAAGAACAAATTGAGAACAATAATCCAGAAAAACAAAAAAAAAAAAATTTCATCTCAAACAATGAGATAGATGAGGAGCGAGAGAGAGAACGAAAGATTTCGTTTGATTTAGATTTAGTTCGAACAAAACAATCTTAGTTCCATCTTCTCTCTCTCTCTCGCCATCTCGCCTCGATTTTTTTCCTCGATGATTTTCGAATCGAAACAAAAGCTATGAGCTTTAAAATGCGGAAAAAAAATTGCGCCCTGAAAATTTTTATCTTCGATGTGTTGCTGGTGGTTCTCTATGCTCTTTTTAAGGGAAAGTCATCCATTTTCAAATGATTCATTTTGTAACTTGGCCCATAAATGATCCACAGTGACTGATTTGTAACTTTCTCTCTCTCTCTCTCTCTCTCTTCGCAAGTTTTCTCTCTCCTTCTTCGAAACAATAGACGTTCGTTGGAATGAATGTATTTCAAACGATGAATCACATTAGATCAATTATATTCAAGGGGATTCTTTCATCTATCGTGGCACGTTTTTTTTTTTTGGGGCACCACGCGCAACACAACAATCTTCGAACGCAAATCTTTTCGTTCGATGCAACATCGAAGTACATCGATCGCTCTCTCTCTCTCTCTCTCTCTCTCTCTCTCTCTCTCTCTCTTTCTCCACACATTCAATTTGTGTTGAAGAAGAACAGATTTGCTTCAAGAACAACACGAGCCAAACTGATTGTGAATTGAACATCGAGAGAAAATAAAACAATAGCATTTTACTTTCCTGAAAGATTTTTTTCCCCAACCAAACAAACAAACAAACAACAACAAAAAACCAACTCCCATCTTAATCAATCGATATTAAGATTTGCGTTAAAAATCTTTGTTGTTTTCTTCTCGGAGTTTTTTTTTTTTAAAGTTTAACGAATTTTCTTCTTCTTTCCTTCTTTCTCTCTCTGAAAAAAATTTTGTTATGTTAAACTTCAACGAAAACGAAATGGATTGCTGTTTATTTAAAATTTGCTGTTTTGATTTAGGAACAAAAAAAAAAAAAAAAAAAAAACGAAATGTTCAATTTTTGTCAAATGAGAAAACTTTTCCGACTTCAAAATCTAACCACTAAAATTTAGAGGAAAAAAAACGATCAAACGATTCATGGTCATTCGAGATCATGATCTTGTTCTTCATTGTTCCAGATCATTTTCAATCGATCGATCGATCAATGATGATGATGATGATGATGATGGTGATTGGATTTGGATTGGAAAGACAAAAATTCTATCAATTCCATTGAATTGAAGTAAAAAAAAAATAAAATAAAATAAAAAGAGATTGAATTAATCCAAATACACTTGATTTGGATCAAAATGTACCAAGGGCGTTTGCACTCTTTCTTACATTCATACATTGCTTAGCTTTCGATATAAAAATTAATTGTTTCATTCAGATTTGATTGATTCTATTTTCTCTCTCTCTTCCCCCCCTCTCTCTCTCTCTCTCTCTCTCTCTCTCTCTCGATTCTAAGATTAGATTCTCTCTCTCTCTCTCTCTCTCTCTCTCTCTCTCTCTCTCTCTCTCTCTCTCACTTGTAGCCATTCTAAATTATTCTAAATCTAATCAAGAGAATTCATTCATTCATTCCTTCATTCAATCATTCATTTGTTCGCAATCAATCATTTTTGAATTCGATTTCGAAACTATATTGAAAATTTAGTTTCACAACGAAGACTACAAAGATAGAAAGGTGAAAAGATATAGAAAGAGAGAGAGAGAGAGAGAGAGAGAGAGAGAGAGAGAGAGATAAAGATTGAAACTGGAGAGAAATATTTGATCTTGAATTATATGATTAGTGTGTGGTTGAAAAAAAAATGTGATATTAATTTAAAATTTGTTTTGTATCCGTTATTTTTTTTTCATTTTAGTTAGATCACAAAACAACATTTCATCTCGTCTCGTTTTCGAAATCTTATCGATCTCTAAATTAAATGATTATCAATTATCTTTCTTTCCAAAGCACAACAATGATGATGATGTTGATGAAGGTGGTGATGATCTAGGAACTAGATTTTCTCTCTCTCTCTCTCTCTCTCTTTCTAGATCTTCTAGATCACACCTGTGTTTGGAGTAAACACACACACACACACACAGATATACACTTGTGAACTTATTCTTGATCCGAATAAATTGGATCCAAGATTAGATCTCTATCAAAACTTAAACGATTTTGCAACCTCGACGATTGGGGGAACGGGATCGAGCGACGAACGAACGACAGAACAAATGGACGAAGGGCGTATTATCATCAATCATATTTCTTTCTAGATAACCAAAAACCAAGTGATTCAATAGATCTCTCTCACTTTCTCGGTTCCTTTTGCTAGATTCAAGAAAGATAGATAGATAGATAGATGGATATCAATTTGAACTTCGTTAACAATATGAAAATCTGTATTGTATTGCTAGCATTTGTGTGACACTAGCAGCTCAAAACAATAAGAGAGTGATTCAATCTTGCTTTTTTTTTTTTGGTCAGCTTGAAAGTTTTATCGAAGAAAAAATTTGGCCCCACAGAAAAAAAACTAAATGATTGTTTTCTTTTCTTTTTTTTTTTCGCCCACACTCTCGTTGTTTCGTCATCGGGAAAGTTAGAGCCATCGAAAGCTGTTCTCTTTGTCGTCGGAAATGAATTGTCTATCTCGAATCAAAATCAAACGAAAAGCAATAGAAAAAAAAACATTTAGGTATTCTTATGTACTTCCGGTAGACGAAATTCTTGAATCTAAATTCAAAGATATTCTTTCGACATTTTTAGTTCCTTACGAATGTAGTCTAAACTAGCAAACTTGACCTAAATTTTGTATTGACCCAACAAACCTAACCTAACCTAACCTAACTAATTTTGATTTGACATATTGAACTTATGTATTGAAACATTAGAAAAAAGTTCCAAAAAATTTCAAATTTTAACGTGATACGAAACAAAAATTGTATGATTAATTTGAATATCGTAAACGTTTCTATTTGAATCATCGAGCAGTAAGAAACAGCAAAATTTGCAATCAAATTTCTATACGGCTATACCAATCACAACGATCGAGATATAGGACGAGTTGAATGAACATAAAATCCATATGAAAGTCAATTAATCTTCCCTCGTCCATGAAAATAAAAACGGAACAAACAAATTTTTGATTCGATTCATAAGAGAGAGAGAGAGAGAGAGAGAGAGAGAGAGAGAGAGAGAGAGAGAGAGAGTGGAACAAATTCGAAAACAGATTCGAGATTCTCATCGAAAAATTTCAATTCTGATGAAATCAGCACAAACCGTACGTTTCCGAAGTAATTAAATTTCTTTTAAAAAATTATTATTATTATTAATATTATTATTAAATTAGTCCATTTGAAAATGTTTGACTGTTTGAAAATGAATTGATGATTATGAAATTTTTTTCCTTTTCGAAATGTTTTCTCTCAAATCGAATAGTAAGCTAGAGCTAAGCTAGCTGTAAGCTGAACTAAGTTTGTTTGTTCGATAACGGAATTTTGTCTTCTCCGCTAGTTTGGCTTTTGTTTCTTACATTGAGATGTTTGATTTTCTTTTTTCTCTTCTCAAATGTAATTAAAGATTTCAATTGCTTCAATCATTCGAATGAAGCATTTGTGACGAGATACGATTTGATGATTTGTCTTTAAAAAATAGTCCCTCTTTCTCTCTCTCTCTCTCTCTCTCTCTCTCTCTCTCTTCGAATTTGAGAATCCAATCGATCAAATTATCCAATTGAAAGCTAATTATCTCGAACAATTTATCTCGATGATTGAGTCTCGAACAAATAAAATCTTCAAATGCCTCACAACAAAAAGAGTTGTTTGAATATAGGTGAAAGAGAAAACTTTCTACAAAAAGAAGCAAAAAACCACTTCATTTGTTCGATTTCAATTCGAACATAAACGAAAATATTAAATAATCTCACTTAATTTCTAAGTTAAACGTTTTGTTTGTCTAGAAATAAGATATCGAAAAAAATAAAAAGAGAATGATGAAACTATAAAGATATTGAAAGCGATTTGGATTTAGCTAAAAATATAAACTTCGAAAGCTTTGACAAAGAAATTTGAAATGGACAATAGCTGTTATGATGTCAGTATTATTATTATTATTATCATTGAAAACTCAATTAATTCAGAAGACAAAAACGAATCGAATCCAATCGATCAAACCAATCGAAATTAGATCGAGATGTTTTTTTCCAATTCAATCAATGAATCAAGCAATAAATGTACGTCCTTTTTTTCCCCCCATCAACTTTGTTGACTAATCTAATCTTAGCGAATATCATCGAAGATTATTTTAGGATTATTGTTACGTTCACCAAAACTCTTTTGAAAATGCGAATTCTTAAAAAAATTTTTAAACCAAAATTACTGAAACCAAAACTCTATTCTTCTTTTTCTTTATGAGATTTTCTGTTATTAATTGTTTTGAACTATTTCAATAGATTTACAATTTTATTGGACTCGAAATAAAATCAGACAAGAAAATTAGAATAGAGATAGAAATAGAAATAGCAATAGAAATAGAAAATAGCATCGGAACAAAGATGAAAATAAAAAAAAAAATCCAAAATCTAATCGATGAGCTTGATTGAATCTGTTGATTTTGTACGAAAAAAAAAATAATTTCGATTGTTTGATTTTTTGATTGGCAAAAAAACAATCAAACAATCGACCAATGAAAAAGAGAGAGAGAGAGAGAGAGAGAGAGAGAGAGAGAGAGAGAGAGAAGAGAGAGAGAGAATCGAAATCTAAAAATATTCCAAAATCGTAGAAAAAAAAAAAGAAGCTATAGAAGAAAAGCAATAAGATTTTCTACGCAACCAAAGTTTCTACTACAAACCTAACCTAACCTAACCAAAATCATAAGAGAATGATGCAAAAAAAAAAAAAAAAAAAGTTCAGCATTCTTTTTTTTTCTTTCTCGATAGAACTTCCATCCAAAGTAATAAAAATCGAAAATTCGAAAATCCAAACAACAAATAAGAAATCAGAAAGATCAAATAAGAAATACAGTGAGGTTTAGAGATCCAAAAAAAAAAAAAAGCAATAAAATTCATCAAAAAAAAAAAAAAAAAAATTCTTCTATGACTAGTGTTTATTGATATTATTACTGATATTATTTGTATAATAAAAAAAAATTCGATACCAAATAATTTCAAAACTTTAATACTAAGAAATAATTATTACAATTCACAACAGAGAGAGGATCTTTGATTTTTTTTTTTTTTTTTGCAAAACTTGACCAATAACTTTTTGGATCCTGTTTTTTTTTTTGGTATTGTTCGAAACCGAGATAAAGAAGAACCATAGTAGAAGATCTTCATCATCGATGGATTTGAATGTTCAAATAAAAAAAAAAACCTAATCAAAGCTTTCTAATCGAAAAATCAAAATCAAATCTCCTTCTTCAGAAATACAAATGAACAATTCATTCATGGATCTGTTTGATGAACTTCAATAATTCTTGTTTCAAACAAACATTCCAATGCTATTCATCTAAACAATTGGTATATAATTATTCAATTGAAAGACTCTACTCTTTTCCATTAACGCATTCATCGAATATGAAAAGATGGTGATGAAGAAAAAAAGAATAAAAAGAAAAAAAAAGAAGAAGAAGAAGAAGAAGAAGAAGGGAGCGAAACAAACAAACTAAGACCAAATTTAGATCTTTTCCTTGGCTCTATGAGTTATGATGATGACCATGATCATCATCATCATCATCAGCGTCACAATTATGACCATCATTATCATCACCATCTTTCAAATATCTTTTTTTTTTTTTTTTTGTTTTTTGTCTTTTGGAACTTTAAATTTTCTCTCTAACTAATTTCAAACATTAATGATGTCCATTGTTTTGGACTTCATCAATCTTCTGCTCCCCCGATTTTTCGTTGTATTCCAAACTTTTGATTCCATTCCATTGATTTTTCTCTAACTAAAGCTAAGATTTTGAATCCAATTTGGTTTGGGTTCTCGAAACTCAAAAAAAAAAAAAAATGGTAGCTAAAAATGAATTACGGTTAAAAAAAAAAAAAAGACAAAAGCAATCCGATTGTTTTGTTTTCATTGCTTCTTCATCTTCATCTTCTCCATTGAATTGCTCTCCTCAACCACATTTCAATCAATTATGGTCATCTGGTCATTGTTTGGTTCGATCGATGAGAAAAGAAAAAAAAATATTTTCATCTCCGCTATTCTCCTTTTCTGAAATAGCTTCTGAAATTTACTTTAAATATTAACTCTATTTTAATTCACAAAATTCGATGGTATCATTTTTGATCATTGAAAACTAAAAACTTAGCCCTATCTTATCGAATCTAGGGACCTTGATAACAATAATCAATGGGATTGAAAAAAATTTGTAGT